>APFE031203350.1:2376-42212 GCA_000404065.3 Pinus taeda | reverse complement strand
AGGCGCTCAATACACGTCAAACAATCTTCTAGAATGCTCTAGAAATTACCACAAGTAACTTTTTTAAGATGAAACTCGCGCCTTTTGACCTTTACAGGAGTACGCACCCATCCATTGACTTACAGAGCGTACAAGTATGCAGGTATAATGAGCTTGGGATGCGTACACGCAGGCAAGGTAGAGAGAACTTGCGTACCCAGAGATAAACATGATTTTTAATGACTTTCTCTCTTTCTTGAAGTTTGACATGGAGAGCAGAGGTATAAGGCTTGACAACGAGGATAGTATGACTGTTGATGGAGCCATACTAACTGCAGATAGTCATGGTGACAAATTTTAGTGTAACAGATGAGTCGGGTCAGTGGGACAATCAACCATAAATTGTTGGCGGCCCTCCTTCTAGCACCATAAATGTTGATGGTGCTGGACCTGCCAACATTCAGGGGATTTCCCTGTTATGAAGTCCCAATTAGACCTCACACTATTTAGTGTAGGAGTCCCATCTGGTACGATGGCCCGTTTTCCATTTCCTTAGATATTTTCCTTACCTCTAGTTGTTCAGCATATGAGAGTGTTATGCTGGTGTCTTCAAAAAGCGAGGTGAGTATGCCTAGTGAGTGCGTAATCTAACTCATGTCTCAATTCTCTTACTGCAAAGGGAGAGAGTAAAGTGAGTCTCTAAGTGAGAGGTAATAGTACCACCCAGGAAGATACACACGCAAACCAGAAAGTTTTGTTTTGCATCCAAAATAATAGTTAGCATCGGATGCATCAATCATTAAAGCCGAAGTGAAGGGGACAACACATACACTACCCAGCATTGTAGTCCACACGAATGTGATGTTTGTTATAAACAGAAGATAAAGATGGTATGTCGAGTATCCTGTGGAGTATTCCACAAGGATGTGACAGTCGTGATAACCAATACACAAAGGTGGTATGTCTAGTATCTCGCAGAGTAGTCCACAGGGATGAGACAACGGTGATAACCAGTACAACACATTCCAAAAAATGTAAGTACTAAAACAACCGAAATAGTTCAACTATCTTAGTACAGGTGAGACAAGCATGCATTACAAATTCCGAAAGAATAGTCTTACAAACATTTACAAAACATGCATGAAAACATGTTGGCCTTAACAGGCTTCTTTATTAAGAAAAAGTGCCAAGACACATTTGTACACCATACATCATTAGTCCTAGTAGTGAGACGTTGGAACCAATCCTCACTCCTCAAAGAACTGATTGTCTACTCTCAAGGCTATGTGGGAGGAGCCAAGCTGAAAAGTCCTTTCTCATACAATGGGGGGGGGTATGTATAGCCAAGGGTGATGCTTGACCCTTGTGACTCTTGGACTACCCTCATGACCATTGAACGTCCTATGAATTTTCAATTGACATGACTCTTCAAATTCTTGTGTGTGTCCATTGGACTTTCACTTTACATTACATTCAGTTATAATAGATATGGCCCGTGGTGGTGATGTGGCCATGACAACTCATGACACAACTTGACGTGACATTGTTGACATGTACTGGTTGACTATGGTGTCCATGTCAAGCTGTTGTGTTGCTAAGTGATGGATGTACTCTCGGGTGTGCTTTGTCTTCTCCTCCGCATGGTTTGGTGTTGTGGGCTATTTGATGGTCTTGGTCTTGTAAGATGGTTCCATGTATGTCTTCCTTTCACTTGCTTCTTGATCTTATTTTTTTGTCTGTCCAGCTACAAGTAATTCTTCTAGAATTTTCTCTCCTTCATCTCGTTCATGATCTCACCATGATCTACAAGTGTACCTGTTCCTACAATCACTCATTACAAGACAACATCAAATTCAAAACCTCCTATTCTAGCATGATGCATTGTTTTCCATGTTCCAGGCCCAGGACAGATGATAGGATGGGAGAGGGCCCAGAAATTGCACAGTGTGCATTTCTAGGTGATAGGGAGGGAGGTCTGACCACTGAGACTGCGCAGAGTGTAGCTGTAGCTCAAGCTTGGAAAAGGAATTTTAGGGCACATTCTTCATTATCTAGAAAAACTGTGTAGAGACCACTAGGAGGAAGAATTTCACAATTGGAGGCACCAGTGCAAGCTGCAAGGTGGAACCCTAAGGGACACCTCTCCGTAGTTTCCAGGAGGAAGACAAGGCAGGACAAGAGAGGAATCATCAGTGACTCCCGACTGAGGGATGTCACTGGGGGGAAATTTTTGGGGAATTTTCCAAGAGTAGTGCAAGCTCATGTCTCTGTGCAATGTGGGGTTCCAACAAGCAGGAAGGAGGCTTGATGACTGCTGTTGTGAAGTGCACAATTCAGATAGGCTATGAGGCAGTTTCAACGCAATTCTGGGAAGGGAAAAAGGTTGCTCACTTCTCAAATTGCGTAGTGCAATTCACCCGGAAGATAGCCTCAAGCACTGCATAGTTACAGGAGATAGAGCAGCACCACTGAGGGCTGAGACTATGCAATGCAGCTCAGTCGAGGTTCGGTGATGTGGAGTTGGTTTGCCGAGAGATTTTTAGGAAAATGGCTATGTGTGAGAAGCATGTGAACTCGTGATGACTCAACATTGTGATCACACACTTAGCATACTTCAACATCTTGACAACACTAACCACCAGGAAAACATAGTAAAGCATGACCCTCTATGGGATTGTCTAGAGTTGAAAGTGACAAGTGCAACACTTGGGATATACCTTTGGACGACTGTGACGACACTTGCGCGACATTTCTTACAACTTTGTGTGAGAGCGCGAAGGGTGTTCACATATCTAAGAAAACCAAAACACACAAAGAAAAACCTTCAAAATGGCCAAAACAAGATTGCAAGCATGACAAAGCAATCAACATGCCAAAAGATGACAGTTGGTTAGCAAGCAAAAGGGTGAAGAGATTCTGAATAGCAAACATTGGTACTTGTGCAAAGCCATATGGAAAGCTTACCAAACTCTAGATGCTACTAAACTGATTTAGTTTCAAACCAATATGAGAGATAGGGCTCTTAGGTGGTTCAGTAAGTGGTCTACTTTGCACCAAAATCCCTCAATAAATGTGGTTTGGTGGAATTTGTTCAAGAATTTAAACTTTCGTAGAAAAATTACTAGGAGTTGTCTTATTAGTGGGATATCAAGCAACGGGAACGGGAAACTGCATGGGAGATGATGTAATGGTTTAAGGACACTATTGGAAATCTAAGTTACCCTATCGATCCCAATCACCAATGGGATTGGTTCATCAAGGCTTTGTTCCCATTTTACCGGACACCATTCACTCAACATAAGATCGACACTCTTCATGATGTAGTGGAACAAGAAACCAGGATTGAAGCTATGGCAGGGTACGCTCATGAGCACCAAGGGGGATCTATTTCCAATGATCCTACCCTCATTGGACTACAACATCAGATTTTTATCTGATTGAGAAGTTAAAATATATGCACCCTACACAACCGATATAACCTCAAGTTTGGTGTACCAATTTCCATGTTGAATGAAATCACACTACTAAGTGCTCGTGACTAAGGGGAATGAGCACATCCTCCATGGCTTCGGGTCCCTCTCCACCCTTGCAAAGTGTTGGAGTTGCACAAGCTGGTACACATAGCTTATACCAAGGTTGTACTCAATTTCATACTTTCCATAGCCAGAAAAGTGAATCTTCGGTTGAGTACTATGAAATATGTCATGCATATGGACACCTCCCCCACCTTTGTCTTATCTTACAAAAATATTCGAGTGTCCCAAACAATTTCTTCTACAAATTTTGAGTGTCACCAACTCATCACATAGACTAGTGTAGAGCTTTGGATTCTCTGGTTGAACGGTTGGATTATCTTTCCTTTAGAATAAATGAAGCTCCTTGAGGGTGATCAAGTGAAGGAACAAGGGGGAGAAGGACTAGAGGAAGAGGTCCAATGCATTGTTATAACTATGACCAAGAGGGACACATCGCTCACGACTGTCTGTTACCCAAAAGGCCTTAGTGATCATAATGTAGAGTGAACACACATGCAATAGATTATTGCCCCAACTTGATAGCTATGTGGGAGAAGTGGAGTTGTAGAGAGGAGCTAACTTGATTAATTTAGAGCCTTGAAAACTTGCGCCAATACTTATGTATAATATCATTATAGTTCACTCGAGGAGGGAATATAATGGTAGTAGACTCGGGTGTCCCGAGAAACCAACAGTGATTAGACCTGCATCTCCCAAGAGTTCTTACAACTCTAAGAAACATAAAGAATATTATAGGGATGTGGCATAATTTTTCAAGAAGTTTGTACCAACCCTTAAACCACAATCAGAATGACCAGAGTAATCAGGTTAGAGAGACTGAGGCCATCACAAGACATGCCCCAACCTATGTTGAAATGGTTTAAGATATTCTTACAAATTATGGGAAAAGAGCAGATGTTAGAGCAGTTGTAGAAGAAACTCAAGACTGTTGTTAAGGATGAAGAGTTCTTTAAGGGACTTATCTCTAAAAATTTGTTGGAAATGCACTGCAAATGAGTTTGAAAAACTAAGAGGAGGATTGGAAGGGAATTCTTGGTTAATGCTCAGATTGCAAGGCTCAAGATCAAGGATTTAATGCTAGATTTCGGCTCTGATGTTAACATCCTACCAAGAAAGACCTGGGAAGCCCTAAGGAAACCAAAACTAGCATTTTCCCCATTTTAGTTGTGAATATCCAATTAATATTTTATTCTTCTTGTTGGATGTCTGGGGGATATTGAGGTGGATATTGAAGGGGTGAAGACATATGAAAACTATGAGGTGATAACCATTATGGGAGAAAAAGACCCCTATCCTACACTGTTGGGGATAGATTGGGCCTTTGAGAACTATGTTGTAATTGATCTAAAAATGGAAACAATGAGTTTTGAAGTGGATAGGGTCAGAGTGATTCAGCCCCTAGATACTTATCATGGTCCCAAATTTACAGAACTAGTGGACGACAGGGAGGAGTCTAGTTTTTTGGACCAAATATACTCTCTCACTGTAGGGAAGAGGGAGGATTATATCAACCCCATATTTGATGGTTCCATCATTTGGAGAAGCGTTCAAAGCATAGAGGTCAGTTTGGATGTTGCAAGGGATGATTGGAAATAAGGAGGTCATGAGTTACATGCCAGAAGATGTGCAATTTTCCACTGTGTCGATTCGATTGGCACCAAGGTATGGAAGTATCCTACTCTCAATGGTATGGGGTTTGTTGTTGATTTCCTTAATGAAATTGATTTTGAAGTTGAAGAAACATAAAATATCCCCTTATTGTATGTTTCCCTTCAAGAAACATCAGTGAGGTGATGGGGAGCTCATTGCAACCAGCTCTGAGGATGGGAATCTGTCATGTCTATTTTACTGAGTTACTTTGGTGGACCAAGGAACAATTTAGCTAGTATTCTTAAGTATCAGTGACACACTAATCTATTGAAACAAATTCAGAATTGCATGACCAAGTGGACCAAGGAAGTATTTCCTGAAGCATTGTGGTTGCATCAATTTATCCATACCTTGGGAAAATTCCTACAGGCTTGGTGTGTAAGGGAGGAAATGAGGAGAAATTCAATTGCACGGTGTTAGAGTCGATCTTTTCAGTCCTCCTTCAGAGATCAAAACTCTTTCTGCATTTCATTTTTAGGAGTCCCGCTCCATTGACTTAGCTGCATTCCGCTAGGGGCATGCCAATAATCTGACGGAAAAGGTCATGCTAGTCATTTCCCCTCTTGTATGGCACCTGCTGGCTCAGGTCTTTTGTCAAGGTTCACTAAAGTCCATGAAAGTCAATGTTCGATCCTTTAATGGACAAGAGTCATTTTCAGTCATTAGGTCTAGGGATTAGTCAATTTGGTCTTCAATCATATCCAATAAAGCCATGCAGACCAGAGGGAGGCCCTTACAAAGTTATGATTCAGAAATTTTCATCGTCATGTTGACAGACTACGACTGTTCCTCAAAACTTTGTTTTGAAGAAAATTCAAACATTGTGTCATTTGTGATAATTTTCAAAAAAGTTTCCAGTTGATTTCTTTAGGTGTACCCATGGTTTCCTTGGCCAAACGCCATGTCATGAGACCCCTGCAAAAAATGCTGAAAATTTCATCATTCTAGCTAAAACATTCAAAGGGAAAAGTGAAATTTAGTGTTGCATTAAATCAGTGAAAAGTGTCAAGACATAACATTAGCAAAATGGGTTTTGAAGAGGCAAAAATTAAATCCATGACTTCAAAGTCTTTATATAGAAGTTTCCACAAGCAAACAAATTCATTGTGCAAATCAAGGTCATATAGAAACATTGCAAAGTCATTGAGAGAGCAAAGCACGCATTTGGAGTGAGTTTGGAGTCATTTTCAGGAGCACAGCGCACCACAGAGGGGCACGGCGCACATTGAAGGCGCAGCACACAGAGCGCGGAAGATATACATAGTGTGGTGCACTGGGTTTGTTGCACAACACACACCCACAAAGGCCCGAAATTGTTCCGAATTGCCTCAAGTCGCCTTTGAAACCCCTCAAATCGACAGGTAGGCTCTAAATCTTGATGGCTCATGTATTTTTGTGAAGGTTATGGTGGTTCATGGCTATTTATAGTTGCAACAAAAAATCATAAAACCAACCACTAGAAAACGTCAAAGCCATTGTTGCTAGGGTTGCAAACTTGTGGTATTGCTGCCAAGGCTCCTCTTTCACCTCTCATTGTTCCCCTTCTTCCCATTGTTCCCTTCCCACCTATCCCATTTTTCCCCATTTTCTCTACCCTAAAATATTACCAAACCCCCATTCCCTATCCCCTCCTCCTATTTTTCAACACAACACCCCAAAACCCTACCTTATAAAGATCCCCAAACCCTCCTACATATCCCTAAACAACATTTCCCCCATAACCCCTATTCCCATCATATTATTCCTCTCCTAACACTCCCTTTGTGCACTGCTCCCCTTGGTGGCAGATATCACAACAACACCTAGTTTCATACCATCATCAAAGGGCAGTCCAAGCATAGTACACATACAGCAATCATGGCATCTGAGCATTCATCGGAATATGATATGGAAACACAAAGTGATTCATCCTCGGAAGAACAGGCTCCCCGGAGACATCACAAAAGTGGAAAACATGTTAGGGATGAGCCAACTACCCTCACAGAATTGCAGGCTTGCCCTCTTGCTATGTCATGTTTCCAGCATCTATCATGTTTTGAATTTTGTCAAAGGGTGGCTAATGTTCGAGTTCATCATGAGTTGGCTCGTGTTTTTGTGCTTCACTTACATGGAGGTCACTCTATCTTAGCCAGGGTCACCTTCACACTGGCACCCAAAACTATCTCATTAGCAACCGGCATGCCAAATGTTGGAGAACAGTGGCACAAGAAACAGAAGGTGGATAGGGAACATTATGAGCCTTACATTAAGGCTAGTTTCCTGAGGTAGCTCCAAAGAGTTTTTCCATTCAGATATTTGAAAGATGAATATGCTCCACTCATGAAGTTGATCATGAAGTACTTCAACTGTGAGGGGAGGTTCTCTCGTCTATATGCCTATCACACCAGGTTGCTCATGCACTTTACCAGGGTATGGATGATGAACATCCCATATTTCATTTGCAGGAACATAGAGAGGATGAACACCTTCATGCAGCACAAGACACCTTAGCAACAACTTAACAGTGTTTATCACTTTGCTCTTATTAGGTTTTTGGTGGATCATCAGTTGGGATTGCAGGGCATTACTTGGGATGACTTCATCTCCCATGACCTCTTCAAAACTTCACAGGTACTATCATAGGTTGAGCATGAGATAGGTGGTCCTTCTCATCAATATGAGCGCCATGAGACCACTACTATGCCAGTATTCATCACATATCAGAGACGCAGTAGGCATTTGTTTGCAGTAGCAAAGCGAGTGTTATCTCCACCCGGGGTGGAAGGGGCCTCGCTTTCGACATCGACAACACAAGTACAGGACAAGGGAAAGAGGCCCATGCATGATGAGGGGCCATCAAGTGAACAAGAGGCTGACTTCATCCTCATTCATGATGATGATGCAAATGAGGAGAGTGCCAAACTTAGGAGGACCATCCAGGAGCAGAAAACGGAGATCCAAGACATGTCACTCAATTTGGAGAGGGCCAAATGCATTATCAGGTATTTGGAGCAAAGGAAAAAATAGCTTGAGGACGAGCATGAGATCATGGAGCTGCAAAACATCCGTGAGAATCGCCAAGCTACCCAACATAGGAGGATCGAGCTCACTCCCTTAGAGCAAGAGATTAACAATCACGGAGAGTCTTGGCTCGAGCGCATCAACATCCACCTTGAGAGACTTCTAGAGAAGGCCGAGAGGGACAAAACCATATTGAGGCGGATGGTTTATCACTACAGGGCACGAAACATGAGTTCAAAGGCTCGGATAAGGAGTTTGAAGGAAAAATTGAGCAAAGCAACAAAGAGGCAAAAGAGGAAAAAAGAGCAAGATCGGCTTCGAATGTTTGCTGAAGCCTCTATGGCCCAGCATAGCACCTCATAGAGGATCTCCAGCCCAAATTTCAAGAAATTTGGGGCAATTTTGGTCACATGACAAATTTTTGGTCACAACACAGGTTTTTTCTCCCTGTGCACTGCGCCACTTGCACGGCGCTTAGGATTGGGGGATCCAAATCACAAATGGCTTGCATTTTTGGATTCAACATGAAATATCATGCCTTCTAGTGCATGGACAAGAAATTTGGGCATGATTTGAGTCCCCAGGAGGTCAAAAACACTCAAAAAATGACCTCTATGCCCCTATTTTGACACACATGATGCAGTATTTGGAGAATGAAGATTTGGAGGGGAAAATGAGCACCAAATTCAGAAATTCGACTTGGGTTGGAAAGTAGACAGGCCAAGCTTTCCAAAAAGCACACTTGGGCACAATTTGGACTCCTACAGGTACCTCAAAACAGCCTCCAAAGTGGCACGGTGCATATAGAGAAAAAGACCAAAATCACTTCCGCTTCGCGACATTTCGATTCGCGACTTTCTCCAAGTGGGCCCGCTCATCTACACTACAATTTTTTTGGAAAATAAGGCAAGTTTTAAAGAGTTTTACTTCTATCCAAGTGGCAAAGGAAGGTGAACGGTCACCCAAGCCATTTGTCATTTTTTTAACGCTGCACCTGTAACTAATGGTTGGCTTTCCATCTCCATTTTGTAATGAATTGAGAAACTCCCCAACTCTTGGTCGTTCTATTTCCTCATGGCATAGTATATTTATTGTATGCAAACCATTTGCAAAGGGTTGGTTGGCTTGTAATTTCTGGGAGACTGTGGGAGAGAAACTCAGTTCTTCATTGTATATTTTGACAAAGGATTAATGAAAGGCAGCGGCTCTGTTTCATGAGATTCTTGTGGTGTGAGTGTAGCAAATGTGTTTCTCTTTATGTTTCACATGTTTTCGTTATGCTTCACAGTTCATTCATATTCATTTTCAGTGAAATTTTTTGAGTAAGATAAGGTATAATTCATGTTTATTGCTCTACATGTAGGAAAGTTTCACGTTCTGTGTTCTTCTTCTGTTGAAAAGGATTCATGTTCTTCATGCCCTTTTCACCCTCCTTAGCAATCTTTCCATTCCGCATTATTTCAAATCTAATTGCTAGACTTTCCACCTGTCTTTCCTCATGAAATAATCTATGCCTTGGGGTTAAATTCTCTGCTCATTGTGTTCATTGGTCCCATACATCCCAGAAACTCAGTCATTTATAAAAATTTGTTTCTTGTTTCCATATTCATTTACTAGCCTAAATCAATATTTCATTGTAAGTCATCTCAGACCATATTGTTTGTTTATTCACTGAGCGTGACTTGGAGAGAGCCCTCTCTTGTTATGGTAGGGCTAGCTACCAGACTAAGTGTGGTTTGTGGTTACATTGAATTTTGCCTTCCTTCAACCTAAGGCGGATTTAGGTGCTAACACACGGGAACCAATGGTAGCCAAATTTTCTGAGGATTTCTCTTTTTTCGATGAGGATGAAAATATTATAGGAGCCCTAAAAGAAATTAAGAATTGTTTATTCCCCATAGGGAGGCCTATTGAGGATTATACTCGTCGAGATATTTTTGATCATACATACGAATCGGGATTCTATGAGGTTGTCTCTTACGAGAAGGTAAATAGAGAACTCGATGACCATGACTTGGAGGAACTAAGGCACTTGGCATTCGAGGAATCAAAAGGGGAGCGAGAAATAAATGATGGGACTGTCACAGATGCTCTGCATCTAGAGCCATTGAATCTGTCAAATCACAACATTGGAAATGAGGAAAGACCCAAGCTAGCTTCTATTAGTGATTACTGGGATGAGAAAACTACCAAAGAGACTTTTGACCTTCTAAAGGAATATGAAGATATTTTTCCTGTGTCAGTTTTGAAACTCAAGGGGACTAAGGGAGATTTGGGGGAAATGGAAATTTTTCTAAAGTCAAATGCCAGACCTGTGAAACATCGACCATACTGACTGAATCCCAGAGTAAAGAAGAAACTAAAGAAAGAAATTGATAATATGCCAACAGTTGACTTCATTTTTCCTATTGATGAAGTTAAGTGGGCCAATCCCATTGTCATTTAGGATAAGAAAGATTCAGATGATATTCGAGTGTGTGTAGATTATCAGAGCCATAAAAATTCTTGTGTGCATCACCCATTACCTACTTTGTTCAATGAAGAGGTCTTACACAATATTGCTAGCAATGAACCATACTCCTTAACTGATGGATTTTCACAATATCACTAGGTGCGTATTGGTGAGGAGGACAAGCACAAGAACACATTCACAACCGAGTGGGGATCCTATGCCTACCATGTGATGACATTTAGCTTTAATAATGCCACAACACCCTTCTCAAGGATCGTTATGATAGCCTTTCAAGAGTACATTCACTATTTGTTAGAAGTTTATATGGAAGAATGGACAATATACATCCTATTGAAGAATTATTCTAGTCTCTTGCGATTGATGTTCGATCGTTGTATAAAACTATAAATCCCCTTGAATTTGAAGAAATGTATCCTTTTTATTCCCTTTGGTACTTTTCTTAGCCACAATTTATGTAAGGATGGAGTATGTGTAGATCAAGCCAAAGTCACAATTATTCTGAACATGTCACCACCTACCAGTGTCAAGCAATTGTGTTCGACCCTGGGACATAGTAGGTACTACCACAGGTTTATTCGCAACTATGATATGATCGTTGCTCCTTTAGAAAGGCTATTGAAGAAAGTTGAGTGATTTTTATGGGATGTTGATTGTGACACTATATTAGATACTCTTAAAGAGAATCTTGCAGTCCACTGATTTTATTCTACCCTGACTAGAACAAGGAATTTCATATGCATATAGATGCTTTGGGGATTTATTTAGGAGCCATTTCGGCTCAACCATGGGAGGGAAATCTAGATCAACCTATCTATTTTTCCAATTGGAAGATCTCTATAGTAGAAAATAATTATACCACCATAGGGAGGGAGGATCTTACGATGGTATACTCTCCAAAAGTTTAGGCACTATCTACTTGGACCATTCAAATTCTTTATTGACCATTTTGTATTGAAGTATTTAGTAAGAAAGCTTATTCTAGAATGAAGAATATGCATGTGGATTTTTTTATTCTATTAGTTTACATTCGAATTCATCATGAATCCAAGTCGAACTAATGTGGGACCTGACCATCTTTCTAGGTTGGAGTCGAGAGAAGCAGGGGGGTCAGTGGATGACTAGTTGCCGGATGTGGACTTGTTTCAAGTGGAGGAAATCCCTAACTATATGGAAGACATCACCATTTTCCTAGCCACAAGTAAGTGCGATGATGACTACACAGTGATCCAAAAGGAGGCATATGGTGTTTTAAGCTAGATATTATCAGCTCATTACAGGAAACTGTATAAAATGGGGCTATATTACATCTTGCAATCTTGTGTCTTAGACCATGAGAAAGAGGGTGTATTATGGGAGTTCCACACTAGGGTTGCAAGAGGACATGTAGGGGGGAGCCACTGCAAGGAAAATCATGTAGTCGCTGCTCCAGTGGCCCACTCTATTCAAGGACGCAAAAGAGTACGCTAAGTGGTGCACTGTTTTCGAGTGGATTGGTAGACCATCGTGATGGGACGAACTTCCACTATCTCTTGTTCACGCACTTCAAGCATTTGAAAAGTGGGCTATTGATTTTGTGGGTCCCATAAATCTTCCTGCGCGATACTTGCATGCCTGATACATTATCACCACAACAGATTACTTAACTCATTGGGATGAAGTTGTGGTTATCAAGGATTATACTATTGATAGCGCTACGTGGTTGATCTTTGAGAATATCATTACCAGATTTTGATGACTTAGAAGCCTCACAATGACCAAGGGTCACACTTCATTAACGAGACTATTGATACTCTAGTATGGAATTTTATGATTTAGCACAATAAGAGCAGCCATTGTCATCCACAAGAAAATGGTACAGTTGAAGCTTTTAACAAAATTTTGGAGAAAGGACTTACTAAGATATGCTCTGTAAACAGGGATGATTGGGATGAGGATGTACTAACTACATTATGGGCCTATTGTACCATTGTGAAGTGGTTGCATAAATACACTCCATTCCAACTTGTTTATGGGAGAGAAGCTATGGTATCGGTTGAATTCAATATTCCTAATCTCGTTATTTTCCATGCTATGAAAATGACAGAGGATGAGTCCATCTCATAATGGCTAAATGAGTTGTGGGAGTTGGACAAAGAAAGATTTCTGGCAAATTTCAACCAAAATGCTAAAAAGGAGTGGCAAAAGGACCAACATGATAAATATATAAAGAAGAAGTCCTTATCTATTGGTTATTGGGTATTACACTATGAAAACAAGTTTCTAAAGCATCCTAGGAAGTTACAAATGCATCGGTTGGGTTTGTTCCTTATTGCAGAAGTACGGGATTCTAGAGTTGTTAAGCTCGCACAACTAGGCAAGATTTTGTTACTAGGATGGGTGAATGGTGCACGCCTGAAGCCCTTCTATGGCTAACAAATTTCTTAATTAATTGTTGATCTCCAAAAGGGGGTCTGTTAGAAAATTATATATTACGGAGCAATGAAACACATAAAATATTGTAGAAATATAAACACAGCAAACGCATAAAACAAGAGAGACACATATATACGTGGTTCACCCAGTTTGGGCTACGTCCACCCCGAACAGCCAGTCCTTCCTTTCTATTATCCAGCAAAATGAAGAGACACAACCTACAGAAAATCCGCTATAATATCCTTTGTTTTCTCTCACAGTCTCACCTCTCTATTTTCCTCTTACACATCTAGAATACACATCTATCATAGCCTCAAATACAATGCCCTCATAAAAAGAGAGGGGTTGCTTTCTAGGGCAAAAAACCCTAAACTAAACATAAGTTCTACCATCAGATCATCTGCCTAATGAACAGCCTAGATTGACTAGAAATTACTTTACTTTTACAAGGCAAATTTACATTTGTTTTTAGCTTCGGGGGTGCTGCCCCCAAGCCCTCGCCGGGGGACCGCTAGCCCCCGGACCCCCCAGCCAGGGGGATCGGCTCCCCTGGACCCCCGTGGGGGGGGACAAGTCCCCCCCGCACCTCCCCGCGTGGATGGGTGTACAAACTTCCTAGGGTATACATCCAGTTGAAACAAAGACCTCTGAACAATCATGCTCCACACACAACAGGGTCATAGTTAGGCTTAGGATTGAGTCAGTCATGTCAGTTACTTAGTTGCAAATAAATGTACTTGTGTCTAGTTTGTTAATCTAGTTAGTTGCAATCCACCACAATTGGTTGTGGTTGGGGAAAATTAAATGTCGGTTTTCTTGTCTCTCAAAATATATAATAATTAGAAGAGAATTTTCACAATAGTTTTCAAATATCTCCTTTAATTCCCTTGACAATTTAGCTTGTATGTTTTTGGTTTTGTCATCATTCCATAGTAATTGGTTATAATTATCAATCACCTTTTCAATTTTCTATGTCATCCACTTGAAGCCCGCATCATAGTCACCATTATTATCATGATATGAATAATATATGGTAAGTTTTTGTATTTACTAGTTAATCTGTCCATAAACAAACGTTGTGTGAAGTCTTTCTATATAATATGCATGCAATGCTAAGAATTTTTGTTAGAGTTGGCTGGGCGTAGCATTCATCTTGGATTTAGTGTCGAATCCATCTGTGTCTCAGTATAAATTTTGGCCTCCTATGCATATTTTCTATAGTCATCAAGTTGCGTCCATGACTCGTGTATCTAAGCTTATTGTCCCTATAATTTTGCTAGATCCTCAAATTATAGAGATGGAAGACCTTCTTGGTAAGTATGAGAAGGTGTCACTAGTTGATAATGATTTTTTTGATTCATTCCACTTCCCTACTCTCAAGTATGAGGCCTTCACCAAACTATAAAAAAAATTTGATGGAATTTGTTCCTCTTGTTTTAAGGTCGAGTTTTGGGAATTAAAGAGGTCCACATTAATGAATTTGAGAAATGTGCCAGTCTTCGGGATGTTAGGAGCGACTATGAAATGGACTAATTTTCTTATTAGTTGGTTGCATAGATGATCCCTATGGCTTGAAAAAGAGTACCTAATAAATGCCAATTATCTTCAGAGGTTGACAAGGTTGTCCGTGACAGGTGAAAATGTCTTGTCTGCCTTTCAGACTACATCCAAACAAGGTAAGAAGACCAGTGAGAATTTTTTTTACATTAAGTATGCCACTCAACGAGGAAGTAAAGGGGCTATTATTGACATGATTAATATTATTCAATAAAATATGCATGTCATGCTATAGCGGGTGAAATTATGTGCCACTACACAAAGGGGGAGTGCACGTTGGATGCCATCTTGATTGTTGAAGCTTTCAACCATGGAGAACAATTGAATTGGTGTAGTTATTTATTAAGCAAGTTGTTTGAGGCCTGTGAAGATGTCTACAAGTGGGCTACATACTTCATCCATGGCTACTTGGTGATGGCCACTGCCGTGATGAAGTGTCCTCCTGAAGGGCGACAAACTAATCCAGTTTTAGATGGTCATTCTTTGGCTCTTGTGTACCTTCCATGGAGGGTGTCAGGGGATGCCAACAGTAAGGAAATAAATGAATCATCTTTCTTCGAATGGTATGCCAAGATGGTCAGCATCGTTGGAAAATGTCTCTTGGATACCACAACCACTTCTCTATGAGTAGTCGCATTCCATATGGTTTTTCCTTTGCCACAACACCACCAATGTCTGACCAAGATTTGTTAATGAAAATACCTTTCACATGAATCATTGCCCTTCTACCTCTTTGAAGATCCATTTCAAAATGAAGTTATCTCTTGTCATGATAGTGGCTATGTAATTCAGGATAATAAGCCTTTGTATTCATTTGAAAGAATGTTGCCACGTCCACTGTTGGGGGAAAGTCCATCCTCATCAAGGAACGACATATTTGAGGAGGTCCTCAATCATGTCTTGAAGCAATTCAAGGAGACTATTTTCTTCTCTCATAGAAATTGGGAAACTCTTAGTCCCATAGTAAGTTTCATGCCCCTTCCCTCTGATGTTCATGTTGGTTTTCCCATTGATCCTCATATATTTAGGCCATTAACCATCTCTCTGAGTGCCATGGGCCCTACATATACCACTCAACCAATAAGTATTTAGCCTCTTCACTTCGCTACCCTTTTTCCATCCTCAGTTTGAAACAATCTGCCTCATCTCAAGTCCCATATTGTAGACCTCATCGATGACGAACCCCTAGTTGGGTTTATCACTGGTGCTTAAATAATTGAGGAACCCCTGCTTTCTACACTTGCTACTTCTCTATTATCTCACCACCCTTCACCACATATAACATCCCCCTCTTCCACCATTTTTGATCCCCCAAACACTGGTAACCATCTTACTGTCGAGACCGAAATGGAGGTCAACTTGGTCATTCAAGACATTGTCTAGAAGACACACGATGTATTAGACCTAGAAGTAACTTAGTTCATCCAACTCAACCAAGATCCTGATAAGTTTCGAAAAGCCCTAACTATTGTGGCATAATCTTTTAACCTTATTCCCTCATTTCCATCACCAACAATTGAATAATTCTGCACAAAATCTGATAATGAGTAGAACCAAGATTGAGAGACATCCCCACGAGGTCATTCTAAAATTTTTGTCGCTAGTGGAAAACATTTGCAAGCATAGTTTCACTTACCTAGTTCCATGTCATATGATGCTCTTTAAAGTTGGTTGTCGTCCTGTGAGAGTCGGTCTAGTTATCCCTCCGTCAGAGATCAAAGCTCTTTCTGCATTTCATGTTTAGGTGTCCCATCAGTTTTGATCAGTCACATTTCGTTAGGCATGCCATAACTCTGACGGAATGGTTTGTGTCACTCATTCCCCTCGTGCATGGCATACTAGTTCAGGTCTAGTCATAAAGCTTCAAAGGTCATTATTTCAAAATTTTAGGTCTTAGGTCTAGGGTTGGGTCATTTTGTGTTGCAAAGTCCAAAAAGACCAGCAGGCCAGAGGGATGTATTTGATAGATAGTCACTTCAATAATTTTCATCATTGTACAGATAAAGTATGACTTCTCTTCAAAACTCTGTTTTGAAGATAAGTCGTCATCTCATTTTTGTAAAAAAAATTCAAAAATTTCAATCCTTGAAACGTCCAAGCGCAGCCTTGGTCTCCTTTGCCAGAGCATATCACAGTTATCCCTGCAAAAAATTATCAAAGAAAATCATTATTTCAACCAAATTTAAGGAGGAAACCAAAAAGGTCAGAGTCTATTAATTTTGAAAAAGTGTCAACGACAAAACATAAGAAAATGGGTTATGGACCAAGCAAAAATCAAAAGGGAGTCTATATGAAGATATTTCACATCATTTGCAACCCATTCCACATTCCAAGAGTGAAGAGCATCATTCCAAAGCGATCTTGTGAATTTTTATGCAAATTGGAGCATTTCCAGGGTGCGTGGCGCATTAGGGGCGTGCAGCGCATCAGGCAACAAAGCGCAGTGGAAAATTGCACGCGCGCGGCGCATTGGGCGAGGTGCGTGGCGCACTGGGGTTTAAGCCCAAACTTGGTCCGGAAAAACACCAAAACGCCTCCTCTCAAGCACTAATTCACAGGTAGGCTTATATCCATGGCTTATTCTTGGTTTTTGAACGGTTAATGTAAAGGATTTACGATATGTTTGCCCTAGAAAACGAAGTGGAAAACCCTCCTTTGTCCATTAAATTGCTGTAAGAATTTGAATGCAAAAAATGCTGAAGGGTTTCAAAAACTAAATGTTACCAAGGTTATCATTTTTTCCTACTTCCTTTTGTTTCCCATCCCTATATTCACCATTATTTTCCCCAATAATTCCCTCATAAACCCTACACTATCCTCCCTCAAATCGTAATCCCTCACTTCTATTACAAACACATGATCCCTACCTCATCCCAAAACCCTAAAAATCCAAGATTTCCATGTCCCTTCCCTTCTCTAAATTCCTTGTTTTATTTCCATGTTCCCCATTTCTCTAATGTTTTCCCTTTCCTAATATTCCCTTGTACATTTGTGTCCCCTTGGTCACAGCATTTTTTGAGCAAAAGAAACAGTTTACAGTCAATTTTTGCACACAGTTATACATCAGCATACATATATAGATATATATATATATATAATATATCTATATATATTCCAGCTATCTTGTTTCTAAAGACATGTCAGAGATCGAGTCAGTATATGAGCAGGAGTATGATAGTGATTCTACACTTGAGGTAAATGTGCCAAATGTGCCATGGAGGTATCACAAAGGTGGCAAAAGTGGTCAGCATGTTAGGGAGGAGCCTATTTCTTTGGCTCAATTGCAAGCTTGCCCACTTGCAATGGATTGTTTTCGGCACCAATCATGTTTCCAATACTGTGAGATGATCTCACAAATTCAGCATCATCGGGAACTAGTCCGTTTATTTGTTCTAAATTTACAGGATGGTCATGTAAACCTTGCCGGAGTGAATTTCACCTTGTCACCCGAGAGTATTGCTCAGGCCACCGGGATACCAAATGTAGGGTAGGAATGGAGCAAATGCCAGCTGCTAGACAGATTTTACTATGAGCCATATATCAAGCCTAGGTATATGAGACACTTGAGCGCATCTTTTCCTTTCAGATTCCTAAAAGATGAGTTTGCACCATTGATGAAACTCATCATTCGGTATTTGAGTTGCGAGGGCCGATTCTCGCGTCTCTATGCGTACCATGTCCATTTGTTGATGCATTTCACAAGGGTACGTATGATGAACATTATGTTTTTCATGTGTCGCAACATAGAGAGGATGGTGCCTTTAGCACAAAGGAAGAGCCCAACACATCAGCATAGGAACATATATCATTATGCATTGATCAAAATCATAGTGATGCATCAGTTGGCACAACAGGGTATTACTTGGGAGGATTTCATCTTCAGTGATTACTTTTCCGCGCTACAGCCTCATCCAGAGATAGTTCATGATGAGGGAGGGCCTTCACAGCAGTTTGACATTCCTGAGCCCGAGCATGTTGATGCTCCAGTATATGTGACATATCAGCGAGGCCACAGGGCCTTATTTGCATCTGCACGACGAGTACTATCTCCACTCGGGGTGGAAGGGGTCTCGTTGACATCATCAGCACAGCGAGTATTATCTCCACATCATTTGGAAGGGTTCTCGCCTCCATCTTCAGCACAGGTACAGATTCACGATAGGGACAAGAGACCCATGGTTGATGAGGGTCCTTCAGGAGGTCAGGACATGGGTATCATTGATGTTGATGCTAGCTCTCCTAACTCGAAGCTAAAGGAGATCATCCGAGAGCAAATGGTCGAGAATGAGTCGCTGCAAAAGAAATTGCAGATGGCTAAGTGGGTGATCAACTACTTGGAGCAGCGCAACAAACAGCTGGAAGATGAGCATACACTTTATGAGCTGCGGAAGATCCGGGAAGACCGAGAATTGGCCCGAAGGAGACCCGGTGATTTGATACCTATTGATCGAGAATCAATGCTCATCCGGGTAAACACTCATTTGGAGAAGTTTTTGGCGAAGGCAAACAGAGACAAAGACATGCTTCATCATATGAAAACTCAATATTGGGCTTGCATGCATGTTTGCAAAGCGAAAATGAAGATCCTAAAGAGGCGTTTGAGCAAAGCGCTAAAGCGACAAAAAAAGCCCGATCCACTCCAAATATTGGCTGAGGCTTCATTGGTTGGGCGCAACACATGATAGAGGGTCTTCACTCCGAATTTGAGCAAATTCGGAGAAAATTTTGTCATTTTGAAATTTTTGGCTTGCAAAACAGGTTTTTTGGCTCAACGCATAGTGCGCAGCGCGCGACCCATAAGATGGGGAGGTCCAAATCACAAATGGCTTGTAGTTTTGGATTTCTCATGATGAATTATACATGCTCAGCCATTTCCAAAGCATTTCATCAAGTTCTGGGTGACCAAAAGGCTCAAAAACATCATGAAAATCGCCTTTCTGCCACTTTTTGCACCAGCAGGGAGTACTTCCGGGAGAATGCACTTTTGGAGGGTCCAATGGACACCAAAATGGAAAATTCCACTTGGGTTAGAAAGTAGACATCTAGGGATTTCCAACAAGCCAACTTGAGCTCAATTTGGATGCCGGGAAGTGCCCCAAAAATAGGTGGAAAGGCGTGCGGCGCACAGGGCTCAGGCGCGCGGCGCACAGGGTTTTTTGGCACAATTTTCATCCTCAGCTCAGCAAATGAAGCCAGTTTGACCAGTTTTGACTTGTGATGTGATTTTTCACCCCTCTTGATGTAATTAATGAAACATTATGTTTATTTTATACTTATTTACCTAATCTAGATGATTCATTCATAAAATAGCAAAAATTTAATGAATGAATTGGTTTCCTAGCTTATAAAGGCAAGTTGTTTTGACTGCCTAGATTGTAGTGCTTTATTTAGAATTGGTTGAAACAGCTCCTAGGATGATGAGTTCGACCCCTAGAGGCAAGGGAATGTGTTGGCTTGCCTATATTATGTATTTTCTTAGTCATTTTCAGGGTTGGACTCTTGGGAATAGCTTGACACTCTATTGTACATGTCTTATCTGCATTTTTGGCAAAGGAAAGACCAGGGTTTTGCAACACTATTTGGGATTCATGTGGCTTTATGTGTTGATGGTGTGTTTCTTTCAGGACTTGTAAGTTTTTTATGTGTACCGCTTTCCTTCTTTAATCTTCTTCAATTGAACAAATGAAGTGTTAAGGTAGAATCCATAAATTTGCTATGCTCTACCTTTAAATTTGTTTAATTTTCCATGTTTTCATCTATTTAGGGAGAATCCTTGAAAGTTTCTTGCTCTCCTTAACCTCTCACTAGTCAGATCTATCCATTCAATCACTTTAAAAGCATCAAAACAATTGCCTATCTTGCCCCAAGTAGACCTCTGCAAAAGTTGTGCCTCATCCCCACACCCAAAATTGCCTTTCCCTTGAATTCAACAAAACCTCAAAAAATCAATCTCAAAGTCCTTGTACTTCATGCCTAGCCTAAAATTAGTCATCAATTTAGTCATCTCGAGCCTCATTGATTACCTTTTGCCGAGATTGACTCGGAGAGAGCCCTCTCCTGTCCTCGTAGGGCTAGCTACGAGGCTGAGCATTGTTTGATGTAGCCTTGAGTTTTACCTTATTTCACCCTAAGGTAGATTTGAGCGCTAACACGTCCCAATTGCTTAATTTTATACAACTTGTTGCTTGACAGACAAAAGTCCTGCACAATAACTTAGTCATTGGTAGTGAACAACAACAACATATTCTTTCCCTTACAGTAGAGTAGGATCAAATTTTGAATGAAAAGCAAAAATTGCAGCATCGAGTCCAAGATATCAATGCCAAATTTTTAAAGTTATGGTCAACGATTGCTAAAGTGGTGCCCAATGCACCAGAAGATTTTTCTACTTGTAACCTTTCTGAATGTTGCGACCACATTGGAGTAATTTGCATTGAACTTGCTTCTGTAAATCTAGAGCTAAAGCACACCATTGCAGACACCCAGACAATGCTTCCTAACCTAACCACTCAATATGCCGTAAAAATTAAACAAAAAACCACAGGCGCAACTTCTCTTAAAGAATCTCTATGTCACATTACTACATATGCACAAGAAATATTTTGACAGGTTCATGATTAGCTTGGATTCCTTGCCAAAAGGAATCAACCTGTATATGAGCTGTATCAACAAGCCCAGTAGTTGTTTAATCAAACCCTACTCATGGTCAATATGGACCAATAGCAGGATTTTTTCACCAAAATTTATTCCTTGGAGAAGTAAATCCACCAGATTGAAGAAGTCTCTCATGCTACTAAAGCTATGTTAAGCAACCTCAAACCACTTACATAGATTCATTTTCAAAAATTCTACAGCTCAATACTGAAGTTGAAAACCAATGGAGCTCCCTCATGAGTGCATAACCACAACACCCCAATGCTAAACGTACCATGCAATTTCTTGATCAGGATACTATTCTAATGGATTATTGGCAATCGGTGATCACTAACTACTCTCAGTTCAAAGCCAATGCTATAGAGTCAATGCCTAAGTTGGGTCCTTCATTTGAAGGTGAACCGGTGGCATAGGGGGAAGTATCATAGGAAGAGGTGCATCAACAACAAGAAGAAGTAGAAGTGCCAACAAAGGATTGACTTAGGGATGAGTCAATAGATTGTGGTCACGACTTTTTGGGTGCTTCATTTTTTGGGAACATAATTTTTGCCTATTTTTACTGAGTCTAACCATAAGGTGGTTACACAGAAGGCCTTCGAAGAAAAGGAAATAAATAAGGCAAGAACAATTAGATGTTGAAGATGACAATAAGGGTGCAAAAAATAAGAAGGAAGAAGTTGTTAAGGTGGAGTTCACAGAGACTGCTGAAGGAAGATAAGGGTGTAGGAATGAGCTGTTGCAGCTAAGAAATAGAAGTCGTCGAAGAGGAATGGGCATGATATCCAAGGTGAAAATAGGCATACCAGGTGAGCAGGAAAGTCTATAAAAGCTAAAGGGACAATAACAAAAAGGGGGACAGAGGACCCTATGCCGAGATGTTGCCACTACATCAATTGAAACTTTTTTTGTGCATTTCTCTCTCCTTCTAAGCTTTAGCATGTAATGTGATTGATGCTCCTACTGTAATGACCAAGCTATTGTGATGTATCCATGATCTTATCTATTAATAAAAGGGAAGTTGCGAAAATGTCTTGTGTCCATGAATTGTGATGAAATTAATGGGCCCTTTAAAATTTTATTTTGTATAAGATATGGATGCTCTCTATTTTCCTAGTCATGTTGTGAATCTATGTTTTTCGCATGATACATGCTTGTTAATGGGGACTTCTATTATGAATGTGTGAACGGAATCATCTTTGCATTACCCCTTGATGTCTCCCTGTGATCCCTTTACCTTTATGAGTATCAGCACACCTTAGGTGAGATGCCTTGCTTTCTCATTAAGTAAGGTGAAAATGTCAGTGTAATGCTAGACTATAGTAGATCCCTTTATTGGTGTCTTGTGTTTGAACCCAGGGTCTCCGTCCATTCAAATTTCGAACCAACAAGAGGGGTGTGTGTGCTTGTGTGTGTGTGTGTGCAGGTGCTTCTAAATTAAGAGATTCATTAATATTAAATGTTCTTCCACATTAGTTAATTTCTTCTTCTTCACCACGAATAGGGATCAAATTTGTTCAAATGAGCCAAAATAAATTATTCCTGACTCCAATATCAAATATGTGTTATGTATTCTTATAACAAATTTGCAAAGAATCATTCATTAAAGAATTGCATTTCATAAAGAAACAATTGCAGTAAATAGAGGCATGCATATACTAGCAACAACTAGAAGCATGCATATAGTGAGAAATCAAATGTCTAAAAAAATAGGAAAAAATGAAAATCACATACTTTTGAAACAAGCATGACACATCCTTTCTTAATAATAAAAACCTTGGACAACACCAAATCAATTCATCCTTTGCTCCAAGTTGTGCATTATCAATGACTTGGTTCCTTGGAAATAACTAGACTGAAATCATCCACCACCATTCAACTTATGCACTACACAAACCCAAATCCAATCAAGTTGATCATTGAAAAACATTAACCTTTGAGAAGTGAGCTTATGATTAGTTATCTTATCCATTGAATTTACCATATTTTGATCCAATGGACAAGGTGGAAAAGCATTGAGCCAATCATTACCTCACTACCTGGTGGTTAATATTTGTCATCCATTACCACTTTGATAAATGTTATAACCATAAAATCCTCACTTTTGCAAATGTTTGAATATGTTGTTTCACACTAGATGACCATCAAATTCCCCAAGCCAATCTATAGTATATCAAATGAATGTTCATACATTAAATACTAATTTAATATACATAATTTTAATTTTTTTCATATTTATTATTATTATTACTTTGTATTCTATCTTAAATTAAAAAATAAATATTCAAATCTTCCACTATAACTAATCATAAAATAGTTAGTTAAGTTTTCAAATATCTTAAAAAAAAAAAAAAACTTTATAAAACTCTATGGAAATTTACAAATTCAACTTTTATTAACCATCAATTCGATTCCTATATTAATTCCTTTCTCATGCCAACATTACACTATCATTTTCCTTATTTTTAGCTACCTTCTCCCATTTATATTCACTCATCTTCAATACTTTCCTCTTGTGGTGTCACTAAAAGCTTTGGGTGAATATGTTGCTCTTCTTTATTTTTTATTTCTTTTATTCTTCGGGTGAATATGATGCAGGAGAATTTAGACCTAGTTAGGAATGTGATGGTATGATCACATGTTGTGGCTAAAAAAGGGTTGGAAGACAAGAGATTAATTAATTTTATTAATTTAAATGTATGAGAGTGTTTTATTTGTTGTCAAAATCTAAGCAGAAAAGCGTATAAGTGGTTGATTGATCCTCCCTACGTGGAGATCAGGCCAAGCAGTTAGATTATCTGTTTTGAATAGGATATGAGGGATGTGAAAGCTTAAATTAGCATTTGTTTGAGAAAAGAGTGGAGAGAAGAGATTCTTTAAGGAAGAATGAGAGATTTCTAGATCTGAACCAAATGGGTTCATGAATCCACATTTTGTATAAATTGTAATCCTTTGGAATGAGTGAGGGGTTAGATTCAAATGGAAAGATAGGATGGATGAGGGAGGGGAGAACTGAAAACAATAGAGTGTGATTGTTTCTTCTGTAAATAGTTATCAATATGAATACAGTGTGGATGGTGTATTTCTTTGTGTAATTCAATATTGAGTATGTTAAAGTAAGAAGAGTGTGTTACACAGAGATTAGATAGTGTAGAGAGAACAAATCAGAGCACGAGATGTTCTGTACATAATGTAAAGACTGTTATGAACAAAAGGAGTTTTTGTACAAAGCTTGTTTTGCGTGATCTTTTGTTATGTGATTGGTTTCACAGATCATAGGTCGAATCCTCTGATTATTGTGAATGGTTAAGAGCCTAGATATGTTTTAAGAAACCGGAGTATATAGTTTAGAGACTGACTAACTTGGTGGAAGCACTAAGTCTTGGCAGAACTTGTTAAATTTGTGAAGAAACCCCAGAATAAATCAGGACCGTCCGTTGGCTGGCAGATCCAACGGTGGTCAACAATTGCGGGGGTAAGAGTGTATGGATTTCTTGACCGTGGCTGAAGCCCTACACTCACTCCTAGCCATCGATCTCGTATTCAACTCTTAGGTCACAGTCAACTGCGGGAGTTAAGCCGTTTTTAAACCATGTGCTAGATGAAGTCCCGCAAACCGTAGATTTCATGGCCTCTTATATCCAACGGATATCGGATCATAAAGTGATCGATATTTAATTTCAAAAATCAGACCCGAAAATATATAGATCAAGGATTTATATTCTTTATCAGCTTCATAAGGGCGGGTAAATTTCACGCAAGTTGTTTGTTTGATATCGCTACTAACCATTGGATCAAGTATGCCTTGATCAAATGGTGGAGGATCGCCGATTAGTTTCGCATCACAATATTTCATGAGTGGATGAACCTTGGCCTTAAGAAAATGTGATTTGTGATGTGTGATGCTCGAGTGAATCATCAACTGTCAGATTGAAGGATGAGATCAACAACAAAGATTGAAGCCGATAATGCTTAGGCCTGAGTAGAACCGAGAAATTTATGGACGCGGGTTTATTTTATTTGGGGTCCAGTCTTGTGCATTCAGAGTGGGACTGGCGTTCATTGGTAGGGTATGTGTTAAAGCATTGTCTGGTGATTGGTCGGGTTTTGTTAAAATCCACCAATGCAAAGGCTTCCATTGTATATGTGGACCCATAACGCATAGGTCCATATGGGATTTTTAAACGATGTTAGTTTTTTGGCATCAGTTTTGGTATCAGAGCTAGACCAATGCTCTGTGGAGTTTGGTTGAAGGGATTAATTTTATTCTCAGCAAGTAGTCATGACAAAGAAGTGAATGAAGTAATTTTAGTAGAGAGACTATAAGAAAAAGTCTTGGAATGATCAGAATAACATTGGGGATACTTATCATAATTCTCAATTAGAGGCAGTTTGATATTCTGTCAAAATTGTTGAAATCTAGGAATTACTACAGGGTATTGCAGATCTAGTAAGAAGATTTGTTCTGTGATTTTACAGAGATTTGTTTTGAATGTCTAAAGAACAACAAGGGACTGAAATTTCAAAGGAGAAGATGTTTTCCTTTCAGGAAAATGAAATTTCCATGTAAGTTGATTAAATGATTGGTTTGATTTAAAAGGTAAATTGAAGTAAAAGGTTTTGAATTTAAAGTCAAATATAAGAGTGGATTGCTATGACTGAAATCATTTAAATGATTTGAAGAATTTTAATGATTAAGGATTGCTTAAAGTATTGTTGAAGACAATGATATTGATGGTTGAAAGAACAAAGATTGGGTTTGATAGATCTGAAAGAAGAACCACTACAAGGAATGAATTTTGAAATTTGTGAAGCAAGACAGGATTTGCTTACAACAAATTATCAGAAGGAATTTGTAGTGTGTCATAAATTTGTAAATATAGGTGAATTCCAAATTGAATCTTAATCGTAAGATGAAGAATAGTTGATGACTGTATGGATTCTTTTGAATGGAGAAGTTTAAATGAAATAGTGAACAAATGAATCATTTGGAAAATTTTTAATTGACGTAATGAGAATTAGTTTTAAGACATCTTTGAAGGAAAATTGGCAGGTTTGAAAGGTGTTGTGATGTGTCTTGAGATAATATTTTACAGGTCAATGGAAGCAGCGAAATTGCTAGAAGGTAGAATTAACTGTATCAACATCATAGCACATGAGCTATGTTAAAGAAGATGAAGCAAGAAGAACTCTGAGATGAGTAAAGGTGACAATACCCAACAGTAAACGAAATTACTGAATGAAAGAAGGAAGTGAGCAATTGAAGATGTAGCATCCTAGAACAAGGAGTGTTCAAGAGAAGCTGAGAACAACTTCCAACTGCGGATGGGTAGAAGTTGTTGAGGCAACTCCACAATTGTGATTGTGGGTAGAGTTGTCTTAAATATAACAATTCCAGGAAGAAGAATCTTGGGTAGAATTTATAGTTAGTGGAAGGTTCGAGGAAAGAACCAATAGATGCCAAAAGACTAAACTCAGAAAAGTTTTGTGAGGCATGAAGGAGACTTGTTACAGATGAAATAAACAGCTAGTCGCAGCTCACCAGTGAACTAGGGAAGTTCACTAGAGGAAGAAATGGAATTAACTATTGACAGTCATAACAGGGGTACAGAGGAAAGTCACAGACAGAGGAAAAATAGTGCCAAAGAAGTTGGACTCAAAAGAATGAGTAAAGAAGAAATGGACATAGAGTTGACTGAGATGAAGGCAGAACTCAGTGATTTGAAGAAGCTGGTACAGAAAGGAATCAGAGAAGAATGGAAACAAGGATTTTATGTGGGGAAGAGAGTTAAGTGGCCTGTCAGAGAATTGTTTGCTGAGAAATTAATACTCCAAAAAGTTGAGGATGAAGGAGTAGAATACATTTGTGAACCAAAGAAAGGATCTCTCCTTGGGGAAGGAGACAGTGATGGCAGTGAAGATAGTGATGAAGAGATGATCTACACAGATCAGCATGAGAGAAAGGTGCTAGTAGCATCTTCACAGGCAAGAGAATCTCATAATTTTGGGATTAATTATTTGTGTGAATGTAAAATTGTAGGTATGCAACCAAATGAAATTGACTCTGTGAAAGAGGCAGAGACAAGAAAAACAAAAAAGGAGATACAGGAAGACTTTAAAGACTTCGATTGGTGGAGAAAATTAAAAGGTATGAGTAAATGGTTGTGTCTTATCTTAGCGAAAATTTATTGGATCATGTTAGAAGGAATATTAACATGGATAGAAAACCAATGGAAAATGGACAGAGGGAGAGAAGCTAATGCATTGCAGGGTTGTGAAGAGAAGAGAAATGAAGTTGACACAGAGAAACCAGTTGAAGAAGTTAAGTCAAGGAAATCTTTGAAAGATCAAAATCTTATCATAGAAGAGAAGGAGACATTTTTGTCTTATTTGGATAAACTAAGTGTTGGAGAAAATTGTAAAGGACGGGGGGATGTTATGCAGAATTATGATGAAATTGTCAAGCAAAGTCAAGAAGTTGTAGTCCCAAAAATTTTCTTTGATGAAAAGGAAATCATAGATGTTGAGGAAGAATTTCTCAATAACTTAGTGAACTATCTGAATAGTTCAAAGGAGCATGAAGATTTGGTCAATGAGAGTTCAAATGAAGAGCCTTGTATTTTTTAAACTGGTATGATGTGTATATTTTCAAGTTTGATAGGTGATGAACAACAATTGGACAATGTGCTCATGCATGTTGATGAAGAAGTGAAACTGATTGAGTAAATAGTTGAAATCGAAGGATATTTTGAGCATGTATTTAATACTTTTGAGAATGATGGTATTGACAGGGAAATTGTCATGATTAAGGAAGCTGAAGACAAACAAATGTAAATTTGTGATGATAACCAGGATGAAATATCTTCAGTAGAAAATCTAGACATCGTGGAAAATGCGAAGGAATGTACGCTGATGTTGACAAATACAAAAGTTCAGGAATTCTGTGATTTTAAAGTGGATTATTTTTATGAATCTGTAAACCATGAAGAAGCTTTAGAAAACCATAATTTTGTTTTTGTTGTAGTTGAAGATGAAACAAAATTAATTAGTTGTACAGAAGGTGAAAGGATACTTTACAATGATATATTTTAGGATATTTTAATTCTTGAATTGTTGAATGACATTTTTGTGTCAAAATAGGGAATATTTTGTAATGAACAAGAAAGTGCTCAAATGAAGTTTATTGACAGTTTTATAATTTTGCAGAGGATCAGTATAAGGACTTGATGGCAGAGTTACCTGTAGAGACAGGAATCCATAGTAACTTTAAATCTGATAATTGTGGCAGAAATTCGGTTTTATACAAGAAAGAGGAGTCAAATGCAAATGATATGCTTATTGGAGATGAGGGAAGATTCAAATTACTGGAAAAGTTATTAGATGAACCTGATAAGATAAAGGGAAATATTATCTTTAATGATAATGAAAGGGAAGTTGTAGAGTACAAGCAACAGTTTGTAAGTGATGGAGGTGAAGAAGAATTGGACAGAAATTTCATAATTTCTATGGTAAGGAAGAATGTATAGCAGACAGATGTCAGTGGAGTTCAGCTAAGAACAAATTGTAAAAAGGAAGTTGAGAAAGTGTGGAAGATGAAGTCAATACTGGTTTCATAGACAATTCGGCCTACGATCTATGAAACCAAGCAAAGTGTGTTACACAGAGGTTAGAGAGTGTAGAGAGAATAGATCAGAGCACGAGATGTTCTGTACATTATGTAAAGACTGTTATGAACAAAAGGAGTTTGTGTACAAAACTTGTTTTGCGTGATATTTTGTTATGTGATTGGTTTCATAGATCATAGGCCAAATCCTCTATAATTACACTGAACAGTTAAAAGCCTGGATATGTTTTAAGAAACCGGAGTATATATTTTAGAGACTGACTAACTTGGCAGAAGCACTAAGTCTTGGCGGAACTTGTTATTTGTGAAGAAACCCCAGAATAAATCAAGACCGTCCGTTGACTGGTAGATATGATGGTGATCAACAATTGTGGGGTAAGAGTGTACGGATTTCTTGATCGTGGTTGAAGCCCTGCACCCACTCCTAGCCGTCAATCTCATATTCAACTCTTAGGTCATAGTCAACTGCGGGAGTTAAGCTATTTTTAAACCGTGTGCTAGTTGAAGTCCCGCAAATCTTAGATTTGATGGCCTCTTATATCCAACGGATATCAGATCATAAAGTGATTGATCCTTAATTTCAAAAATAGGACCCAAAAATCTATAGATCAAGGATTTATATTCCTTATCGGCTCCGTAAGGGCGGGTAAACGTCACGCAAGTTGTCCGTCTGATATCGCTACTGATCGTTGGATCAAGTATGCGTTGATCAAACGGTGGAGGATCATCGATTAGTTTCGCATCGCAATATTTCATGAGTGGATGAACCTTGGCCTTAAGAAAATGTGATTTGCGATGTGCAATGCTTGGGTGTATCATCAACCGTCGGATTGAAGGATGAGATCAACAATGGAGATTGAAGCCAATAGAGCTTGGGCTTGAGCGGAACTGAGAAGTTTATGGACGCGGGTTTATTTTATTTGGGGTTCGGTCTTGTGCATTCAGAGTGGGACCGATATTCATTCGCAAATTATGTGTTAAAGCATTATTTGGTGATTGGTCGGGCTTTGTTAAAATCCACCAATTCAAAGGCTTTTGTTGTATATACGGACCCATAACTCATAGGCCCACATGGGATTTTTAAAAGATGTCCGTTTTCTGGCATCAGAATATGTTGCTCTTTTTTATTTTTTATTTCTTTTCTTCTTTGGGTGAATATGCTGCTCTTCTTTATTTTTTATTTCTTTTATTTCTTTATTGTGTATAAGTAAGAATGAGAATCATTATTTCTTTATGTTGTGTGGCAGAGGAATGAAAAACGAAAAAGAATTAGATTCACATTTTTTATTTTATATAAAATAAAATCTTATTGGCTCTTCTATTTTTTAATGAAAAAATATTTAGATAATATATTCTCGGTTAGCTAATTTTAAGGAATTTATTAGATTCCAATTTGTTATCTGTAATTTTTATGTTCAATAATTAGATCGCGATTCAATCAATTAAAAAAATCTTTAAAATTAAATATTTAAATATTTAGGATCAAATATTTTAAATATATTATGATCAAATGTTTGAACATTATATTTTTTCACTTATTTTAACATTAAGACATTTAAATCTAAATAATTAATTATACTTATAAGTTATTTTTAATATATTATAATTTTAAGATAACACAATTATTTATTGCACGGTGTTTTTTTTTTTTTTTGTTTTCATTTGTTTAAAGTATATATATATTTTTTGTGTCGTTTATTTTATATTTAATATTTTTATAAATAATAAAATTATTCTATATATTTATATTTTTAAAGATGTAATTATTATTTAGTTAGGTTTTTAATAATAATTTAAGACGTGATGTATTTAAAAAGGTATTGAAGATATTGTGTTTGAGAGTTTTTTAAGGTGTTATCTATGAGATGGAGGAATTTTAGTAGAGAAAATGCCCGGATGCTTAAAAGTGGCTGGCAAAAAAAATTCAAGAACTCTTGTCGTAGTTGTGTTTGAATCATGTTTTTGATGGTGGAAATGGATTCAGCACCATCAAAAACCTCTGAGACCCCCAAAATCTTGAAATTTGACAGCTATAACATGGATTTACAAAAATATCTGCCAGATTTTATCAAAATATTGCCAAAATTTCCATAATAATTTTCAGGGCAAAAAGCACTCTAGTTAGACTACAACATTTTTTAAAGTTTATTTAAATTTTAATCTCATAAATATAAGGAAATAATAATAATTTTAAATATTTAATAAAAATATATATTTAAATTTATTTTAAAAGTTATTTATCTTGCACATTAAAAAATGCGTAATCAATGAGGTGATAATTTCACTGCCATGTTTATTTTTTCGAAGTTGAATCTAGTGCGACTTTTTGGAATTTCCTGTGCCGGAGGAAAAATTTGAGATGAAATCTTGATTTGTGTTATTTAAAATGGTTTTTTGACTGTATATGGATTCAGCAACTTGCAAAACCCCTAAGGCACTTCAATTGTGCATGGGTTATGTTGTACCTGTTTCCTGTAGGCAGTCCTTGGCTGCCAAAACTATGATAGGAAACCAACTCAACCAGACTTTAGGTTCAAGTTGGCCCTTGAACCAGAGGGGGCTCCCTCAATGGTTACAAGGCTTTGTTTAACATTGTTCACTTATCACCAAACAACAGCCTTTGAAGCACAATGGCTAGATTTATGGTTTTAATTGGGGGTGATTGGTGATCAACGACAATCCCTATCCATGATTAAAGGCCTCTCTCACAGGGTCCCTTAAGAACATGTTCGCTTCCACCCTGACAGAATGACTTATATTTTCAAGGATTATGATAGAAGAATGTAAGGAGATTCCTAATAATTAAGCAATCACACAGACTTCTTAAAAATTAGGGAAATTTGGATGCGTGTAGAATATTTATACATCCCAACAAAATATATTCAAAGGAAACTGAAGGCCAAACTGGATCCAATCTAAGATGGGCTATTTTGAATACATAGTCCAATAAGCTAATATCTTTTAATGGCTATCAGAAGGAATAAAGAAAAAACCAGTCAAAGAGGAGTTATCTTGGACAAACAATCCAATAAGCTAACATCTTTCTAAAGATTATGATTTTATACGTGATTTCAGAGAGATCAAGACTTAATCTACACTTACCCACACCTTCATATAAATGCTTTGAACATGTGTAGAAATAAGATATGAAACACTAGAAGGACATACTAGAAAACACAAAATTCTGTCAAACTAGAGCCGGAAGGCTTTCATTAGAAATATTATAAGAGAAGCTATTACAAATTGAAGAGCCTTGGCATCAAAAATCCCACACATATTACTTCAATTGATGAAGTATTTAGACAATTTCCTCACAAAATATATTGATACAAATATAAAGATCTATTACAAATATCTTAAAACTGTATTACAAAAATAGAACACAAATAAAGGTAATTAAAACTATTTGAAGAGTTATAGTACTATCCTTGAGGATTTATGTTGATAAATAAGAGAGATTTGAATTTGATTGCAACTCATATTTGATGAGGCGGCCTCCAAGTCACTAACTATCTTTGAGATTTTTCCTCCCGAAATTCTGAAACATAGGGTCATGTAATACCTTTGTTTCTCCCAAACCATAATATATGTTAGAAACCTGAGAGAGGTTTTTGAAAATGATGAGGTTTTTTAAAATGATGATGTTGGAAACAAAAACCTCTTTCATTTTTTAAAACTTCATTTCCACCTGCTCGGAAACCGCATTTGAAAACACTGACTAAAAATAGGAAAATTCAGGAAAACATGCCTGCAAATATTCATCTAAATATCCCAAACCATAACCTATGTTACAAAACAGAGAGAGGTTTTTGTATATTAGAATATTAGAAACAAAAACCTCCTCCCATTTACAACAATTCATTTCTGATTATCCACAATATGCTATGAAAAAAGGTGTATGAAACAGGAAATATCTAGAAAATATGCCTTTAAAAATCATTAGCATCTCCCAAATCATAATAACAGTAAGAAAACTGAGACAGGTTTTGGTATAAGAGGATTTGAGAAACAAAAACCTCTTTCGGTTTCTGAAAATCCATTCTCATCTGTTTGTAAACCATGTTTGAATTTACTTTATTACATCATTTAATAATGTTTAAATGCATGATTAACTAAATCAACCAGCTAATGAAACTTAAATTTACATTTTAAGGGCGCATTTCCTCTTGCAAACCCATTTATTACTTCTAAACTACTAAAACCTATTATATCAGCAAATTTAAATTATCAAAACTAATCATGTTACAACAAGTTACCCATCGAGCTTGTGATTTCAATAAATTCCTTTGGATTTTAGAGGAATTAGACCGGAAAAGTCCATCGGAAAAGCTTCCAAAAAGTCTCACAACAACTGGAATATGATGTTTCTTATTTTACAAAATCTTGATTTAGAAGTGTTCTAATCTCGATTTTGAAGGTAGAAAGAGATTCAACACTCTTAGAAATCCCAAGGTACCTAAAATTTTATAGTTTGATAGTTGTAACATAGATTTCCACACATTTCAACATGATTTTCTCAAAAACTTGCCAGAAACATTTATGGAGCTATTATTGTTTCATTATTCTTATAATAAATATTATATGTAATCTGTATGTAAAGAAATCTTTCGATGAACAAACTAGTGTGGTTCATCTTCGGAACAAGATGAGGAGGAACCAGATCTTGGCATCAAAATAAATAGATGTAGAAAAATGCTAAATAGCATTTAAAATATATAATAGTGAGTTTGATTTGAATTATTATTAATAAATAATATATTTATAATATAAACGTTGATAAATAAAGAATAAGTAAGAAAAAAAATATATTAATAATATAATATTTTGATTAAAGGAAAGTCCAAAATTTAATAATGAAAGGGTCCAATTTAATTGTTCGAAAGTATAAACAAAAAAAATATAAAATAAAAAAGAAAAGTGAATGAAATAATTTTTATTATTATAAATAATATTATTTATAAAATTAATTTTATTATTACTATAATATTATTAAATCAGGAAGGTATTCTGACTATAACCAATAATATAGTCATAAATAATAAAATAAAATAAAATGATTTTAATTTTAATTATTATTAATATTATTAATAATAAATAATAATAAATAAAATTAATTATAGTATTATTAAATTAAAAAAGAAGTGCTCTAATGATAATATAGTTCAAACTCAATTGTTTATCAAAATAGAAAATCATAATAATAATAATAATAATAATAATAATAAAACGAGAATCTAGGAAGATAGGGCAGGGGTCTAACCCCTATTAATACTCCAACTATTGTAGATTGATTGACCATTTTTCAATTTCCAAGACCTTACAATGATAAAAGTGGTCAATCCTTGCAATGACCCTAGCCTTCTCGATGGAGATGTGATGATTTTTATTTTCTGCATGTTTTGTCAAAGCAGAGGAGCAAGACCTTCCATGTTTGATGTCCCGCTCCTCCATTTTTGCATGTTCTGCGAAAGCGGAGGAGCAAGACCTTCCATGTTTGATGTCTCGCTCCTCTATTTTTGCATGTTTTGCCAAAGCGAAGGAGCAAGACCTTCCATTTTTGATGTCCCAGTCCTTCATTTTGGCATAACCTGTCGAAAAGACAAATCATCACATCTGCATGGAAGAGGCTAGGGTCATTGCAAGAATTGACCATTTTCATTGTCGTAAATTTAGAGAAGCCTTGGAAATTGAAAAGAGACCAATCAATCTGAATAGAAATGATGGTTGGAGTATTAGTAGTTGTGGATCCCACCCCTATCTTCCTAGATTTTCATTTATTATTATTATTATTTTCTACTTTGATAAACAATTAAGTGTGACTATATTATCTAATTCTAGTTAGAAGACATTCCTTTTGATTTAATAATATTATAATTAATTTTATTTATTATTTACTTGTTAATAAAAATATTTATAATAATTAAAATTAATTTCATTCAATTTCATTTTTTATTTGTGACTGTATTATTTGTTTCTAGTTAGAATATTATTTGTGTCTAATTATTTTGATTTAATAATATTATTAGTAATAATAAAAATTAATTTATTATTAATAATAAAATTAACTTTATTAATAATATTAATTATAATAATAAAATTATTTCATTAAATTTTTATTTCATTATATTTTATAAATTTATCTTAATTTAATTTATTTATTAATGTGAACAATTAAATTTGACCATAAATTTAGGACCCTCTTTTAATCAAAATTATTATATTAATAATAATAATAAGAATTACTTATTCTTTATTATCAAATGGTTTTATATTATAAATATATTCTTCATTAATAATAAATTTTGAGTCAAATGGATCACAAAAAGCCTCAATTTAAAAATTATATGTAATCTTAAATTATATTATTATAATAAATATTAAATGTGTAATTAAAATGAATTAGCATTTCTCTACATTATTTATTTTGATGCAAGGAACAATTATTTTCTCCTATGTAATTATCAATGAAAGATTTCTTTTCATACAGACTATGGATTACAGAAGCCTGAATTTAAAAATTATATGTAATCTTAAATTATAATATTATAATAAATATTAGATGTGTAATTAAAATGAAATATTATTTTTTGGGAAAATTTTAAGGATGAAGATTTGTCTTAAAGTTTAGAAGCCATGATGAATCTTACTAGTCCCCAAATTGCAAATTATAAAATGTTTATTGATATATTTCTAAAAACATGCAAATTTCTAATAGTTTTATATATAGTCTATACAATTTTGGTAATGTTTAAAGTAAAAAAATAAAAAAATGATACCGTAAAATCTAGATGAATCACTTTTAGAAAAAATGGAAATGGTCAAATGTTTTTTTTGAAAAGCCATAGAAAATTAGCCCACTTGTGAATATTAGCCCCTAAAATTTCCAAATTATTATTATTATTATCATTATTAATTATTATTATATTATTATTATTTATTATTATTATTATTATTATATGCATCCCCGTGTGAGGCGATCGCCAAGTCATGCCAAAGTAACCATCATTTAGAAATTTACACCACCTCTTCGTGAGTTGTTGAGCAAGTAGCAAATGAAGGGTTGCAAGTATAACTTGGGTTTAAATAGTGTAGGCTCAACTACTCTTCTCACTCTGCACTAGCTCTTTGTCATGATCTAGTCTATGTTCATAATTGAATGCAAAATGATAATGTATCATCTAGCATTAAAGTGCCCTGAATACTACAACCATTAACATGCGAATTCGTTAATGGAGCCATTAATTATGCCCTTCCTCCAACAAAGATTTCTCCACGTAAATAGTGCATTTCTAGGGGGCACAAATAGTTTTAAGCCCCAATATTTTTATTTATTTTTTAACAACCATTGTTTGTTATGTATCTTCAATTTTTCAACTCCTCCCTTATGCCTTCACTATCACAAGCCTTTAGCTTTTGTTTTTATATTGATTCTTGGAAGCCTTACTTCGGCATTCCCCCTTTTGGTATGGTTTAACAGAGGCGCTTGCATTTGGTTATCTGCACCCCCTTAACCTCCCCTTGTCGAGCTCCTCCCTTCTTGGTTCTCTATTCTAACTCTGAGTTTCAAGCATCCTTTGGTCCTCTACATGTTCACTAAGCTTGGCCCTTCTCATTCCTTCCTTCTCCATGCCCCTCTCTCCGATCTTTGACCTCATGATATTTTTGGCTTAATTATTTCACTCCTTCCCAGCCTCTCATCAAGTTGGTCATAATGTCCCATAGATATTCTCCTCTCTTTGGTCCAAGCAAGAATGAGCCCTATGCACAAACGCAAGCTCAAGCAAGCACTAAGACAACAACTCTCACAAATACAAAGAACTCACTCCTCGCTTAGTGCAAGAAGAATTGGATGTTGTCGAGCATGAAGTTCAAATTGAAGGTTTATGTTATTATACATGTGGAAGAAGATGTGGGTATTGGGTCCTACACACGAGTAATACATGTACTAGACAAACCCAGAAAACCCAAATTGTGGATATATACTGGTAGTTCAAAATGATAATGGGAAAGATGTTGGTTTAAAGTAATGAAACCCGTGAAGAAATCCTCCTCTACATCAATGCTTTGTAACAACAAGTCAATAAAGTGGAGAACAAAACCTCAATGGTTGCTAAGAAATTGGAAAATCTAGACTTTCATAGTGCTGAAGAGCATGATCAAGCCCCTATTCCTATCTTGGTAAACTCCCCCAAAATATAAACATGTCTCTGGCTATTCAAATTTTAATTCTATATTATGGGTGTAGTCTTATCAGACCTAGGTATAATTGTTATAGATTTCTAGTTACTAAAATTATATGAGTCTTGGACTTGGTTACTTAATTAAATATTTCTCTATTTTAAAATTAGTTTTAAAACTTTAAAAATGTTATTATACTTTTGTTATGCTCCTCTGTCTCTCATTAATATATATATATATTATATATATATATATAATTATATATATAATTATAATTATAATTTAAAATACCATATTTAATCAAATAAGTAATACGAAATGATAAGTAAACCACTAATGGTTAGTAATACGAAATGATACGTAAACCACTAATGGTTGAAGGGTGGTTGAAGGATTTTATATTTAATAGAGTATAAAACTTTTTAATACTTGTTATTTAATTTTAAAGATTATAAATCATATTAAAAATAAATGGTGTGAATTTGAGGATCATAAATTAAGGTAAATAATTTTCTTTTTTCTTTTATGACTTAGTTTCTAAACTCTTGAGGTTGAAAGCTAGATTGGTTTTAGAAAGACAAAGAATATATTTTTATTAGTGTGGACTATTGTATGTTAGGTTCATTTTTAAATTTTAAAGATAGATTGGTTTTAGAAACAGAATATATTTTTATTAGTGTGGATTGTTGCATGTTATGTTCATCTCTAAGTTTGATTGGTTTTATTGGTTTTAGAAAGACAAAATATATTTTTATTACTGTAGATTGTTGCTTGTTATGTTCATCTCCAAATTTGAGATGTCTATTGATTAATAAGTGTTTGGGTATTTAGAAGTGTAAAGGACGTTTCTTAAATTAAACTATGAGAGAAGAATGTCTAAAATTTTAGAATAAAATTATGGTAAATAAATAAAAAGTTATTAATAACATAATTTTTGGGGTAAAACTCTTCCTAGAAAAAAGAACACACTCTAAAATACATTTATGTATTACTAGCCAAGATTTATATTAATCCTAGATTTATCAAGCGCCGAGAGGAATTCAAGGGAACTTTACTAGGGGAGAAATATCATACTGTGTGCATTCATATTGGGGGATATATATTGAGGAAAAAATGACATAATATATTGAGAATATAATAGAGGGTAAAGGGTTTTTATATTGGTAGGTATAAAAAATGGAGCTCAAATTTAATGAAAACATATAAAAGGGTATTAAAAATGTTAATGAAAAATGGATACCTACAGTGCCTAGTGAATATAAGGGTTTTTTGAATTGGGAAGGTTGATTAGGTTCGTATTGGTAGGGAGTTAAATCATGTGATTTTTAAAGGTATTTTCTAATATGTAGTCAAATTAAGGGTATTGTTTAGTATGCCACGAACACACATGATATGTCAAAGGTTCATTGAGTGAAGCCCCAGTGGAAGGATCAAATCTCTCAAGGTGAAATCCTCTTTTTTGAGTGTAGAACCCGAGGAAAGGGGTGTGCCTCAAGAGATTTGATCCCTCTCAGTGCTTGATAGATTCGTGGTTAATATGGATCTAGGCTACTTCTAGTTGTGCAGTCATAAAAATTTTGTTGAACACCTAATTATTCTAATGATTTTAAATATACTAAATATGCCTAAGGTTAATATGGTTATTTTAATTTTAAATTTTCTTAATTACCTTAGTTTTTTGAGATGGTGTTGAGATGATAGAGATTGTTAATGACTTCAATGATGAAAAATAATGAAATAAAAATTTTGAATGCAAAGTGACAATGTAATAGTGTTGAATAATAGAAAATGTGAATAATAAGAATGCAATCAAATACAAATAGTCTTCATTGTGATCACTCTCAAACTAGTTTCGTCTATTATTCTTAATGTCACACTTGTTAGTTTTGCCATTTTTCGTATCAATCATGTGAAAAGGGTGGTTGAAATTGTAGACCATTCAGATATTTAACTCGAGCTATTGTAGTAAATGTCATACCTTGTCTCTCTTTCTCTCTAATATTAGTACTAGTTTTCTCCAATGCCAATCATTGTAACTTATGGAGTGTTAAACTCCAAATAAGTTTCAATGATAGTTGTTTTCTATTACCTCGTTTGAATGCAAAGTGACTAAAAATGTTGAATGATAGGAAATGGGAATAATAAGAATGTAGTTAATTACAAATAATTTACAGTTTCAAGAAGAAAACATTTCAAATAAGTGGACATTTTATTTATGATGAAAATTCAAGTATTTTATTTATGGTTAAATTATTGTAACACAAAAATCAATGCATGTCATCAATAATTTTTTTGTGCTTACATTGAAATCAGTGCATCTAGTGCAAGCAATTAAATAGGATTATAAATCAACACCTACACTAAAATCAATGCATCTACTGTAAGCAATCAAATAGGATTAGAAATCATCATCTACATTGAAATCAATGAATCTAGTGCAAACAATCAAATAAGATTAGAAATTAACAACTACACTGAAATCAATATATCTAGTGCAATCAATCAAATATGGCTATGAATCAACATTTACACCGAAATCAATGTATCTATTTCAATGAAAAACCAAAATATTCACTGCTTTCTAAATCCAATTTCTTTTACCTTTTATAAAAGCTTTACTTTCTCTTCCTCTATGGTTAATAATGTTCAATATCATATAATATTATATAATATTTATATTAGTCTCTATGTGTCTCTTTCTTCCTCCCTCTCTCTCCTTCTTCCATCTCTGTGTCTATCTCCCCCCCCCTTTTTCTCTCTCCCCCTCCTCTCCCCC
>APFE031203349.1:8247-29708 GCA_000404065.3 Pinus taeda | reverse complement strand
GCACAATGATAGGGATTTTTTTATTCTCAATTTATTTGAAATATTAATTTCTAGCATTCCGAGCCCTAAAAGTGTTTCTATTTTTGACAACCATTACCTCACTATCATCAACACAATCTAAAGTTGCCATTGTAGGGTCATTATTTTTTCCAAATATTCTCTCTCGTGCATTTATTTTAATTTCACAAGTTTTCTCACCATGGTATTCCTCACAAAAATTACACCATGGACGAGAGAGGAGAGAATTTGGTTGATAGACTTGGGGAGGATTCCTTATAAGTTTCGAAGTTGAACATTTAGAGTGACGTTGGGCTGAAATACTTCTTTCAAAGGAGATCATCCGATTACTCATCTCTTGCATGAGTTGGAGGACTAATGATATATTAGATTGATTGATATGGTCCTCTAATGGAAGATTGTTTTGGTGTGATTTCTCTTCATATTCCAAATATATTTGAACTGTAGACCTTAAATTGTCAGTGTTCTTCTCTTCTAGTCGATGATGGTAGGGGCGAGGCAAAGTGTTGTACTAGTGCATATTGGCAGCTTGATTCTATGGCCCGATGATCTCAGGAATTTTGATTGTATAAACTGATTGTCGTTTCTTAACCCCATTCTTCTTATGATCAGTAAACAATACAAATTCCCTTTGCAACAAATATTGCCTACATTTGTTCAAAGCTTGAAGAATTACATAGTACTCCTAAATATAAATTGACTGTTGTTTCTTAACCTCATTCTTCTTGATAAAGAATGCTATGGAATTACATTCTTGGCTCACCAATGCTTCAATTGTTGAACCACTTGCATCACAATCTACTTGAAACACCTAATTGAAATATGGGATTGTTGATACTGGTTGTTTAGTTATCTTTCTCTTCAAGGTCTCAATTGTTGATGTTGTTGTTCATTGAAAATTTTCCCTTATGCATTTAATTAGTGGTGCAAAAATGCCACTATAGTTCTTATAAAAAGCTTGCCAAGCTAAGACAACTTTGTTCACATCAAAGGTGCATCTATGCATTAGCCATCCAATAATAGCTCTTACCTTTTCAGAATCCATTTTTAGACCTCCTACGGAAATGAAAAAACCCAAATAAATAAACTACTCTTGCAAGAAAATACTTTCCAAGTTAATCAACTTCTCTTCTTTCAACTTTTCATGTGATTTCTCAATATTACCAAATGTTCTTCTGACTTGCTAAAAATTAGAAAATCATCAAGATAACAATGACGAGATTTCAAAGAAAAATCTTCCAAATGTAATTCATCAACCTCATAAATGTACTAGGTGCATGAGTTAATCCAAATGGCATAACCAACCACTAAAACAATACATCCTTCATTTTGAACATCATCTCCCACTCATCACCTTCCCTTATCCAAACATTTTAAAAATCTATCTTTCAAAAGTACTTTTCCCTACACAAGCAATACACAAGGCAATCCATACTTGGCAAGGTTAACCGGTATTTGATGGTAATCTTATTGACAACCCTTGAATCAACACACATTATCCATCCACCACCTTCTTAGGTGCCAACATTAATAGTAAAACATAGGAACTTAAACTCTCTTGTATCAAGCCCCTATCAGGCAATTCTTGTACTTGCATATTTACTTCTTCATCCTTTGTGGGATTCATTCATTAAAGGGCTTTATTCGATAGACTTGATCCAGATATCAAGTCTTTCTAATGAGAATGAGAATTACTTCTCACGGGAGGTATAACAACATGCATGTAATTTGAAATTGTCTCCTCAATTTTGTTCAATACTAATGTTAAATTTCAACTGGCACATACCTCTTTTCATCAATGTCTCAGACTCTTTTCAAAATTATGGCCAAACAAAAGTCAGCCTTCTCCTTCTTTCTTTAAGCACAACATTACATAGTGGTTGTTGTTGCTACTACCATTGTTGTTATTATTCATCTTTGTCACCTTCTCCTTTGTCATATGCAACAATTCGAAACTCTTCCCATTCTTCAGAAATTCATAGGTACTCTTCATACCATCATGGAAATATTTATGGTTCAAACAACCAAAGATAATTCCTAGAAGCACATGATAAGCATCCATATTAATTACATCACATAATACTTGGCCTATATATTTATTACCCATATGAAAACTTAAAATGCATTGCTCCATCATGGTGACTAGTTAACCCTTTTGTAGCCATAAACTTGATGTACGCTAGGATGGGGAATGCATTTCTTCCTATGTTGCATGAAACTTCTAGGAACCCGACATTTCTGGATGTACCCGTACCCGAAACTCCGAAACTCAACCATCATGTAATCATCTATGAGAGTTAATCTAGACTTGGTTTTCCTTCTAAAGTGTCATCTATGGGTCTTATTTCCCTTTTTTCTTCAATGTGTTAATCACTTCTATATATATATATATATAACGTTTCGGCCGATGTTTCCATTTTTGGGAGGTGACATTTCTAAACATACCCATTTCAGAAACTCTGAAATGTTTCGGCACTTCGTGCAACTTAGATTTCTTCTCAATAACCTCCATGGAAAATAAATTTTCCATACTCATGCCATCTACGACATTTACCTTGAATCTTGCATTTAGATATGAGGTTTATTAGCAATCTCCTTCTCAAGTTGGGGAAATACCCTAAACATAAGATCCTCTCCCTATGTGATATGAGCCTAGGCCTCATTTCTTCTTCCTTGATTGCGATTCTCCAGACATCCTGATGCCTCCTGTCCTTATTTACATCCATAGCAAATGATGATATACATACTTCTTTGGTCTCTTTTAAAACCTCTACCTCTGCCAATGTTGTTACCTCCTCCAGTATTATGATTGTTTGTCGCTTCATCCTCTTTACCATTGCTAGACGATCCTTTGTAACACTTGTTCTCCCTCTACCCCTAAAGCCTCTTCCTTTGAAGTTCTACTTCCATCTCCTATTCAACTATTCCTCCACCTTTAAAGCAATCTAATAAGCTTCATCTAAAGTAAAAAAAAATATAGGGTTCTCATCTCATCTTGGATCTATAACTTCAACCGATTACTGCATCTTGCTACCTTTTGGTACTCTAGCTCTTTAACCTGATCCAAGCAACAATTTGACGAATTATTCTATATACTCTTGGAAAAATGTCTCCTATCTCAAATTTTGCACATGCCTACATGAACTCTACTGGTAATAAACATAGAACTTCATCTTACTCACCATTTTCTTCCATGTCTTGATCTTTTCTTTTTATCTCTCTACTCTATCTTTAACTTAGTTACAATAAAAGAAACTCTATTGGGGTCTTAAACATTTTCATATTCACTAAACCTCTCAAGCTCTCCTAACCTGTTATTGAGAGCCTCAATATTTAAATTACCACCATAAGAAGAAATTTACAGTGTAGAATTACTTCTTTCCTTAGAAAACTAGATCAATTGCATCTACGGGTGTCTTGCATTATTTTTTTGCTCTTTAGCTATTGCAGATTTTGGTTTTGAATCTCCTTCAACATCTCTAGCTCTTCTAGTCTCCAGCTCTTAAACTCTCCTCTTCAATTCCTCCAATTCCTGGTTCTTCAAGCTTCCTTAGGCTGCTCCTCTTCATGATAGAATCCTCATAGTCGTCGACCTGACTGCCATTCACAAACCTTCATTCCCGGTGCTTTTTCTCAAGAGCTACACTTCCAACAATCACACACAATGAGATAGCTTTGTCTCAAATTGCAAAACCACAAATTCAAATTGAAACAAATCTGAACAGGAACACATTCATAGGAATAGAGATTGCTTTGATACCACTAGATGCAAGGCTAGGCAATGAAGACTCAAACATTCTCTACTGTAGAAACAAGCTTGCAGTTCGAAATGTTGCACCCACAAAAGTTTCACCTACATATGGGCTCATGAAAACTGCAAAAAGAATGGCAGCAAAAAACCATCATGAGAATATAGAAAAACACAACAACATAGGAGAATGGACGTAATCAAAATTTACTTTGCATTAAGGATGGAAGTGGCTTGTCATAGCTTTTTCTAGAGGTCCCAGTCTCTCTTCGACATGTACAACACAACCCATGCATCCGTTGGTTGCAATTATGTTCCCAACTCCTAAATATCAAACTAGATATAGATCGCATAACTTCCTCTCCGCAAACTTATGAGTTGAACCCCACTTTTGGACAAGATTAATCTATTTATAAACTTTTGCTTTTCATTTCCATATGAAGGTCAATCATGTTCCCTCAGCTATTTGTCTTCTACATTGACGCTTCTCCGAATTTGCCTCTGCAACAAGCAGACGACTCCTCCTCGTGGATTTTTTTAAAATATCTTTTAACTTTCTCCCCACCGTGGTTTTGCAGCATCATCCTTGGAGTTCCATATACAAGCAATGATTCCACCTACATGTTCGCACAAAGTTCCATTACTCATACTTCATTTCTGTGTCAAAGGTTCTTGAGTTGTAGGCTTTAGTAGGTAGGGAATTTTTCTTCTGTAACAATGATACCAATGACCTGTTTATTTTGACCTATTAAGTAAACTAACTCAGATTTAAACGAAAGGAGAAAACAAATATTTTTGGGTGATGTTGATCACTTGAAGCCAAGAATGCTCCTGCATCACAATGAATCTCAGAATAACCCCCTCAGTCAAATTCCACGCTGCAATTGAAAAGAAGGAATTCAGAATTAGAGGTTTTTATTGAAAAGATGTTAACATGGGTTCTCACAATGAAGATTCACCCCTCAAACCCCTGCACTTGGTATGAAAGCATCCATCTAGAGGAAAATCTTCGAGCTTGGCTTCACTAGGAAAATGATCATATATTGATCAAGGACCTTTGTGATAGCTCGAATTTCAAAATGTTCTAAAGAGTGTTGAACCTGAGCGATTGGATAGATCTCATCTTCTTGATTCTAGCGCCGGAAATGGTTCGAAAAACCGCACCGTATGACGTAGTTATCAGAATTTGAAAAAGTCTAGTAAACTGTAATTTATGGACATTTGACCAAGAATAGTTTGATTTTTGGAAATATTAATTAAACGTCTTTCTTTAAGTTTCATATTGAGCATGTGGGTAGTATTCGGAAAGTGGGAAACGATATCTCACACGAACAAAAAGATGTAAATGGTATTCTACGATTTCACGTGATTAACCTTAGCAGTTGACACGTAGCAGGGGAAAACTACTTTTCTCGCATGCCCTCGACCTGATATCGGTCCTACAAGAATCTGCGCGAGATTGCATGACAACCGTTCGATTAGACAAGTCACATCGATGGTGGAGATTGTCGGGGTTAGTTGGTGAGCAGACGACGCGATATCTGTTGGATTGAGCGGGATGGATCGACGGTAGAGATTCCGCTATTTGAAATGCTTATGGTGAGGATTATCCCTAACTGCCAGGATTATACCGCCTCATATGCACACCCAAACAATTATTGTAATGGCTCACCTTCGACAGTTTAGCTTGGCAGAGCGGCTAAAAAGGCGGATATGCCATATTTAATTGGAGTTAAGTGCAGTTCACCAAATTTGGTGGAGTATCCCTAGGGGATATTGACTAAATGCACTCCAGGAGAAGTTTTCGACCAGAGAGAGTGAAACAAGAGGCTAGATAGGATAATTGGAGCCTTCTGAAGTCAATGGAACAACCTAGAGAAGCTGAAGAAGTCATTTTCATAGAGATTTTCATCCACTGATATTTTGGAGCTCAGGGCTACCAAGAGTTGGAGCCAGTGGTAGGAGCTACTAGTACTCGTTCTCAACAAACCAACAATCATTCCTGACTCTAATGAGCCTTCTGAATCCATTGCAGGGATTTGTAGAATCATTTGAAGAATTCCAAAGGCCAAGATGCTACAGGGAAGTTTCAGGCAGCCTAGTGCCAACCATGGAGGAAGGCCTAATTTGGGGATGCAGTGCTCATTTTGAGAAAATGATCATTCTATTTTCAGTGTCTGATATGTGCTGGAGATAGTAGATGATGTTTCAGTGATAGTTTAAAAAATTCAAAACGAGTTAGTGCCATCAAGAAGCTCAGGGTAGCTCAGAGCACTGATTGAAGGAATCAAGTCCAAGGGAGCTTAGATCTGTTTGCAGAGTGATGACAACCATGACATGGATATAGATGGTATTCTAAGCCCATTGGTTCAATTTAGTAACCTTTGGGGTTAAGTGAGGAACTTGTAAAAGAAACTTTGCCATAATCCCAAAGAGCCTAGTCAATATGACAAAAGCTCAAGGAGACATAGCCCACGATATTTAGGTGAACTCCTAGATGAAATTTGTTGTTATGTGTAGATGTTTATTTGTTGCATTATATGGTTGTTATATGTGTTTAATATCAGCAGAAACAAATGGACTTAAAGAACTTAAACAGTTAAAATAAAACATACCCCTGTCTCAAGTATTTAATTCCGCAAATGTCATACATAAGATGGATCATTTATTTGTCAAGCTTTGAGTGGGAGGTTCTTGTAAGCATAACAAGTTGTTAAACTCCCATTTCAGATCAGTGGTATCAGAGAAGGTTGCTTGATTGACAAAACAATAGGTTTCTTGTTTGAATTGAAAGCTATTGATAGGTAAGTCCAAGAAAGGACAAGAAGGAAGAAGGGCTGAAGGCATTCTCCTTATCCAAAGGACCTCAAGGAAACCCTTGAAGCACAAGAGGGTTTGTTTGCAAAAGACTGCTTGAATAAGAGTTTGAATCTACTGCCATTTAGTTCAAAAATTTTGTCAATAGATTTTGAAAGCTTTGTGAATTTTGTTGAAGTTCTTTTGTTCATTTTTATAATGACAACTTCTACAAGTGAGTTTTCAAAATCCTCCTTCTTCACAAGATTCTTTGATGAAGACATGAAGCAAGACTTATTCATCATGATGGATATGGTGAAACAAATGTACGAAGATGAAAGGAAGAGCACAAAACTTCGAGAACAATTGAATTCCATGAAGGAAGAGAAGCAATTGCTTTTTGACAAGTTGCAGGAAATGTAGAGCCAACTTCATATTGCAAATATGAACCTAGAAAGGATGCATGAGTTGGAGACACAGCTTCTTGTTGCCAAAAAAGTCTTATTCAAGCATCGGTTTGAAGAAGAGGTAAACAATCCTAGTTTGTATTCAATTTCCTCTAAGAATGTTTATGTTGGTTCTTTTGAAAAACATACAAGAGGCATAGGGTCCAAGTTGATGTCAAAAATGGGATATGAAGGAAAAGGATTGGGCAAACATGCACAAGGCATTGTTGAGCCAATAATGGTTGAGGAAAGGCCTAAGTATTTGGGTCTTGGCTATGGACAATCTTATGGAGAAAGTTCCAAAGCAGCCATGAAGGCAATTGAAACAGTGCCTAGAAGGAGTTTCATTTTAGGTTCTCTACCTCAAGTTTGTATTCATGGGGAATCAGTTGTTTGAAACATACTTTGCAAGAAGAAAGTGTTCATAAGCATGCACTCGAACAAGAGAGTTGTGAAAGCTCTAAAATCATTGAAGAGATTGATGGTGTTCTGAAGGGAGCCACTTCTTCATTCGATTCACCTTCTCATGGAGGTAACAAAGGTGAAAGGGAAATGTATACATCTGATTTCAATCACATTTCTTTTGATTATGTTAAGCATGGTAAATTTCCACATGAGCATTGGAAAAAAAATGCATGTTCTTTTTATGGTTTGGTTAACCATAGTGTTTCTAGATGTTGGAAGAAAATGGCCACATACAGGAAACTTTTGAAGAAGAGGAAACAAGAAGCCAAAGGTCCATTGGACAAGGCAAATTATGCTATAAAGAGGATGAACATGTGTTGCACTTATTGCCATAAGCCATGAAATATTGCTGAAAAGTGTTGGATTTTGAATCCAACAATGCTTCCACGAAATTTGAAGAAAGTGGAAAAAAAAAATGGCAAGAATGGAAATGAAGTTTACATAATTGATGTGTTTCGGGATGATTCACATGTTGATGTCAATGTGCAGTTAAAGGAAGCACCTTTGATGTGGATTGGTAAGAAATGGTTAGAGTTCTTATCCAATTAAAGTTGCATGTCTTTTGATTTGATACATTTCTTTGCCATTGGAATGGAAGTTGCGGGGTTTTATCAAAAAGGTGAATGAAAAAGTTGAGTATGAGACTCGCTTTATTGCACCAAAATTATAATCATTTCAAATTTGTAAGTACATTTACATATGATTGAGGATCTTGTATTTATGATTGTGCTTGAAAGAAAGTTGAAGAATGGAATACATGCATGAGAATGGTATGTATGAATAAATGAATGTTGATGATTTCATTGTATTTGAACATGTATGTGTAATTGACTTGATGGTTGATAGCTTTGTTTAAACATGCCTGCAATGTCATATCGACTTGGAAAAGTTGATTTTGAAAAAGGGAGATAACGATGAAGTGTTTTCACAAGAGGTGGAATTCTTTCTACTTTGAAAAAGAATTGTCAAGTTCTTTTTGTACATGCTTGACTTGGAGAGTCAGTGGTTTGAAAAAGGTATGTTTTTGTCGGCTTGTGATTTAGTTGATCATTTGTACACAAGATGTAAGAGACATGATGATGATTCACATGATGTGAATTTATGTCGTCAAGTTGATTCTTGTATTATGTTGTTTTTGACAAGATTTCAGAAGAAGATTTGCAGCAGCAAAAGTCACCATAGAAGTGGCTTGGTAAGAAGTGGTTTGACTTCTTGACCCAGTAAAACATACTTTCATTGGTACATATGCAAATTTCAGTTAAGTATGCATATATTTATGATGTAATCTCACGTTTATTTGAGCCACCTTGGGTCGATGATCAAGGAAGCCATATTCAGCTACCTTCTGTAAACTTCTAAATAGAAATTCTGAATGAGTTCAAGGAAGACAATTCTTAACAGGAGGATAAATGCATCCAGGAAGGGAAGTGTTGACTACCTTCGAGTTTTGGTTCAAAGGCACTAGCCATGCAAGGCAAGTGTATGGAGGCTAAAAGAAGAGGGTGTTGTACTCTCACCTACTGTACATATCAATATATTAGTGTTTTGGGGTCCAAAAGATTCCTAATGGGGAGGAGTGATCAGATATTGATCAAGGACCTTAGTGATAGCTCAAATTTCAAAGTGTTTGAAAGAGTGTCGAACTTGAGCGACCAGATAGATCTCGTCTCCTTGATTCCGGCGCCACGAATGGTTCGAAAAGCCGATACCGTATGAAGGAGTTATCACAATTTGAAAAAGTCTAGTAAACTACAATTTATGGACATTTGACCAAGAATAATTTGATTTTTGGAAATATTAATTAAACGTCTTTCTTTAAGTTCCGTATTGAGCATGTGGGTAGTATTTGGAAAGTGGGAAACGGTATCTTGCGCAGACAAAAAGTTGTAAATAGTATTCTACGATTTCACGCGATTAACCTTAGCGGTCGACATGTAGCACGGGAAAATTACTTTTTTCGTGTGCCCTCAACCTGATATTGGTTGTGCAAGAATCTGCACGAAATTGCGCGACAATTGTTCGATTAGACAGGTCACACCGACGGTGGAAATCGTCCAGGTTAGTTGGTGAGCGGATGATGCGATATCTGTTGGATCGAGCGGGATAGATCAACGATGGAGATTCCGCTATTTGAAATACTTCCGGTGAGGATTATCCCTAACCGTCGAGATTATACCGCCTCATATGTGTGCCCAAACAGTTATTGTATGGCTCACCTCCAACGGTTTAGCTTGGCGGAGTGGCTAAAAAGGCGGATATGCCATATTTAACTGGAGTTAAGTGTAGTTCACTAAATTTGGTGGAGTATCCTTAAGGGATATTGACTAAATGCACTCCAGGAGCAGTTTTCTACAAGAGAGAGTGAAACAAGAGGCTAGCTAGGATAATTGGAGCCTTCTGAAGCCAATGGAATAGTCCAAAGAAGTTGAAGACGTCATTTCATAGAGATTTTCATCTAGAGAGATTTTGGAGCTTAGGGCCACCAGGAGTTGGAGGCAGTTGTAGGAGCTACCAATGCTCATTCTTAGCGAACCAACAGTCATTCCTGACTGTAATGAGCCTTATGAATCCACTGCAGGGATTTGCATAAGCATTTGAAGACTTCTAAAGGCCGAGATGCTATAGGGAAGTTTTAGGCATCCTAGTTCCAACTGTGGAGGAATACCTAGTTTGGGGATGCAGTGCTCCATTTGAGCAAATGATCAGTGTATTTTCGGTGTCTAATATGTGTTGGAGACAATGGATGAGGTTTCAGTGACAGTTAAAGAATTCTGAAGGAGTTAGTGCCATCAAGAAGCTTAGGGTAGCTCAAAGCACTGATTGAAGGAATCAAGTCTAAGGGAGCTTAGATCTGTTTGCAGAGTGGTGACAACCATGACAGGGATATAGATGGTATTCTAAGCCCATTGGTTCAATTCAATAACCTTTGGAGTTGAGTGTGGAACTTGTGAAAGAAACTTTGCCATAATCCCAAAGAGCCCAGTCAAGATGACAAAAGCTCAAGGAGATGTAGCGCACGGTATTCGGATGAACTCCTAGATTAAATTTGTTGTTATGTGTAGATGTTTATTTGCTACATTATATGGATGTTATATGTGTTTAATATCAGCACAAACAAATGGACTTAAAGCACTTAAACAATTAAAAGAAAACATACCCCTGTCTCAAGTATTTAATTCCGCAAATGTCATACATAAGCTAAATCATTTATTTGTCAAACTTTGAGTGGGAGGTTCTTGTAAGCATAACAGGCTGTTAAACCCCCATTTCAGATTAGAAAAAAACCCTGGTTTTAGAGCTTGATCAAGATTTTCCTGTCAATTGTTTACCTTTGCCTTCTCTTATATTTTGTTGGTTCATGGTTTCTCAATGGACAATGAAGTCCAAAGTAGTGTTGCGAACATCTCGATAACATCCTGATTTTATTTCGAAATCACGATTTTTTGGCCTAGCTGATGTTTACCGATATTTTCCCGATTTTTATGATTTTTTTGGTTTTTTGGACCCTTGCCGATTTATCACGATGTTGATGTTTGTAACATTGGCCCAAAGCAGTTTAATGGAAAGCTAATAACCCTTTTAATGTCTTGGTTATCTTTTCAACTCCGTGTTGAAACCAACGTTGATAATATTGGCGATACTTCGCGAAATCTCATGATATTTTCAGACAAACGATATTTCGGCAAGTAAATATCGCAATATTTTCATATTTGAAAATATCACGATATTTTCAAAATCTTGGCTAAATATAGCGATGTTTTAAAAATATCGGCTAAATATAGTGATATTATGAAAATATCGGCTAAGTATCACCATATTTTGAAAATATCGGCTAAATATCATTATTGCTTTATATGTCTAAAAATCTGAGAAAAATTGGTTTTTTATGTTTGCCAATATTGTCGATAAGATGTTTTCAAGACCCTCGCTGATATTTTGCCGATACCGATATTTTCAACACTGGTTGAAACTGTAGTTTCAATTTTGGTGGTGTTATGTTCTTTCGGGGTTTCTGTTTAAGCATATGGAAACCCTATTTAATGGTTTTGTACTCCTTTCATCTCCTTTAAATATAACTTTATCAGAAAACAAACCTCCTTTTTTTTGTAGCTCTCTCATAAGTATTATCAAATAGATTCTATCTCACATGTATTTTCCCTTGATCTGGCTTCGCTAGATTGCCGCTGGCATTATGCATGTCACTATTTCCATTCTTACCACAGGCAGTAACCAAAACCAGAATGCTGCTAAAGGACTCCAGTTTCTGGATTCTGCTTATCTTCTCTACTGTCCAAGTTATGACACCGATACAATGCTTTCCAAATGATGTAATTGGGCCACCCTGGTACTGAGTTATAAATCAACTCCAAAGGAGGTAGAAAACACAACGGAGAGTTCTTTTCCTGTCACTGGAAAATTTGATAAGTCAGAACAATATGGGAGGTCCATAGGATCATAGCATGGAACAGCTGGCAACTGTAATTCACATAATGGGGTAAGGAGAAATTATAAGATTGGACATGCCCGTAGGACAAAATTCTTCTTATTTCGATCATTAAGTGCAACAGGTGTTGATAAGAAGGTGTTACAAGATAGCCCCAGGGGTTAGCTTAACAAGTTATTATCAAGAGTGTTGGACATTTAGCTAGTTCAGTAGCAGCGGGTGCCCAGTTTGAATCTCTCTTGATTAGGTGCACTAGTTTAAATTCATTTGTTTATTAGGGATGCCATCCACAAATATGGGGAAGCATCTGTTGGATTTCTCTACAAGGTTTTCATTGAAAAAAAAGATGCTGTAGGAGTTGAAAAGCATGCTGCTATTATGATCTAAGTTGTATTAGGAGCATGAGAGGTTTGTCTTGGTGTTTAAAGGATTTTACAAATGATTGCATTTGCTGCCATTCAAGTCATTAATTATATGCCATAGCTGCAAAATAAAAATTAAAAAAACCTATTTTTCTGGACTGCATGTCTATGCTTGGCTTTGGTTAATATATGCATTTCTGTTGTCCTCAGATTCAAGATGGGGAAGCATTGGAAAATAGTTTCTTGTCTTGAATTTTTGGTTGTGTGAAGATATCAGGTTATTTTTTGTTGTTCATTCTATGCAATCACCAGTAATCCCCACAAGTACAAAGACCATCTTGGAAATGATGAAAGCGGTTAGCATCTCTTACAACAATTTTTCGCCCAACAATCTTAGAGATAACCTTAACTGCATTGTGGCAATCACCACACATGCGAAGGCTATTAATAACTTGAATAGGCATTCCAGGGGGTAAGTTCATTAACCCAAAAGTAATAGCTAGCTTCTCACTGTGGTGATGAAGAGAGTGTTCCTTCATCTCCTGATCTGAATCATGCAATGCAAAATTAGTGTCGGGCACATACCCTGCTGCCTCCATCTGCTGCATCAATGCGTCCAACTTTGCATATATCTCTTTTGCTTGTTCATGCAATCTGTCTTCCACAAGAAACATATGCATCTTATTTTTAACCTCAATCCAGCTACATCCTGGCTGCTTCTTAAATCTGCTATTTCTCAATAATTGTCTCAAATTTGCTACCTCTTCCCACTTATGGGCTGCAGCATAAATATTTGAGAGGAGCACATGTGTTGCAACATCATGTGGTTCCACCTCTAAAATCTGTTCTGCAGCATTCTTTGCTAACTCCACATTACCATGAATTCTGCAAGCTGCAAGCAAAGTCCGCCATACAATAAGATCAGGTTGAAAAGGCATATTTTTGATAAAATTCTCTGCCTCAAACAGGTGCCCAGCACGTCCAAAGAGGTCAACCATACAAGCATAATGTTCCATTCTTGGTATTATTCCATAATCTTGAGGAATAGACCAGAAGTACAGAGTACCTTCATCCACAAGGCCTGCATGACTACATGCATAAAGAACAATAAGGAAGGTGGTGCTATTTGGCTTCATGCCTGTCAGGCACATATTTTTATAATATTGGAGGGCCTCCTTGCCACAGCCATGATGGGCACGTCCTCCAATCAGAGCATTCCAACCAACTAAGTTCCGCTCTGGCATTTTATCAAAGATGCATTGTGCCTCTTCTATATTCCCACATTTGGCATACATGTCCACAAGGGCACTGCCCACCATGGTATCTAACTCAAACCCGGTTTTATTGATGTAGGCATGGACTCGCTTTCCCTGCTGCAGTGCTGCTAGGCTAGAACACGCTTTTAAAACACTGGCAAATGTGAACTTATCTGCATTAATGCCTGCCTGTAGCATTTGGAAAAAGAAACTCAAAGCTTTTTCACCTTGCCCATGCTGAACATATCCTGCAATAATTGATGTCCAAGATATAAAATTTTGTGTTGGTATTTGACTGAATAATTTCAATGCATCTTCCATGTTTCCAGCTTTTGCATACATATCGACAGCAGCATTACCCACAGAAATAGCTGAACTAAATCCAGCTTTAATAATGTGAGCATGAACCTGATTGCCCTCTTCCAGAGCCGCTACTGCGGAACATGCATTAAGAACACTGGTGAAAGTAAACACATCAAATTCCACAGTAGCATGTTTCATTTGTACAAATAGCTTTAGGGCTTCCTTAAAATTTCCATTCTGTACATATCCTGCAATTATTGCATTGAAAGAAACCAAATTCCATTCTGCTATTCTATCAAAAACTTTTCTTGCATCTTCCATGTTTCCACACTTAGCATACATGTCAACAAGGGCACTCGCTACAAAGGCGTCCAGTTGAGACGTTTTGATAACTTGGGCATGAACCCACTTACCCTGTTCCAAACATGCTAGACCACCGCATGCCCTCAAAACACTGGCAAATGTGTAGCTGTCAATCATTATACCCGACTGCTGCATTAGAGAAAAGACTCTCAGTGCCTGGTCACCATACCCGTTCTGAACACATGCTACAATCATAGATGTCCAAGAGACCAAATTCCTTTCAGGCATTTCATCAAACACTTGGCACGCATCCTCCAGGTTTCCGCATTTGGCATACATATCAAGAAGGGCACTGCCCACATAAACGTCCCCTTGAAATCCAACTTTCAGGATATGAACATGAACCTGCTTCCCTCCTTCCGCAGCTGCCGCCACTGCGCTAGCCCGAAGAACGCTGGCAAAAGAGAACTGATTTGGATTTACACCTGCCATTATCATTCTACAGAAGAGTTTCTGCGCCTCTTCCTCATTACTACACTGAGCATATCCAGCAATCATGGCAGTCCAAGAGACCACGTCTCGTTCAGTCATTGTTTCAAACACTTTGCGTGCATCTTCCAAATTGCCACACTTAACGTACATGTTAATGACATTGTTTTGCAGATAATTGTTTCGCTGAAATCCAGTTTTATTTATGAAGGCATGAACCCTTTTTCCCTCTGCAAGAGCCCTCATGTCACTACATAACCGCAAGAGATGAAGGTAGGTACTGGAATCTACCTGGATGCTTTGTTGTTCTGTAAAATTCAGTATGTCCACCGCCTCCTTCAATCGTCGCTCCATGCACAGTTTGATTATACTGTTACAGGTTCTACTAGAATTTTCATGGCTTCCTTTGATAAAAATTAGCCTTTCCTCGGCAGCAAGCTTGCAAATATTTGTCCTGCTACCATGAGGAAACGCCGCATACCAATTTATGTGATTCCACAGGTGGAATCTAGAAGCAACTTTCAGAAAACCGTGTGGGTTGTTGGCCGCTACTGATTTAAGCAGAGGAGTGAAGATAACATTGTAAAACATATTCATTGCACAGACTTGTTAAGGAATTCATCTCAATCATACAGTTCAGACAAAACTGAGTTGAACTTACGCTGGAAGATTATTATTATTGACTTAAAACAATCAAGATCAAGTTGCAGAGCGGGTCTGAGTAAGGACGAGGTCAGTTTGAGGATTTTGAATGTCTACAAACAAAAGTACCGAACTTTAGCGGGAAAACCTCAGTTAAGCTTAGTGTCTTCATTGATTCTTTATCACTTACAAACGAGGGAAGTTGATCTTAGAATCAAAATTATTAATGTTTGCCTATAGTATACAATATATTAGAAATTTCTCTTAAAGTTGCAAAAGATCAAAGGTATACTGCACTATAATATATATTAGCAAGTTGATCACTATTAGTGATTTGCATAACAAGAGGAGAAGATCAAAAAGATCTTCCAGAATATTAGATATAATCTGGACGATATAGTTATTACACTAATTTAGGTGGAACATTTAGTGGTGTGTGATGCAGACTCTAGTTTTGGTTTGCAGCCTCATGCTATCCCTGTTATCAATACATCATGGGAGGTTTCACCTAAGGTCAACTTCAATTCTCTCTTTCTCATCATTATAAGGCTTTGAGGCATTTTTGGTAAAAATCACATTGCAGAAATTATGTCGATGCATTTCAAACCATTCAGTGTTGTTCATTGTCGTTCATCGTCAAGACAAAATGAAGAAATAGATCTAAGCATAAGATTAAATAGAGACGATGTCAAGAAGAGATAATTAACTCTAATAGTTAGAAACGACTAATTTGAATCAAATAAAAATAATATTGAAAATAAGAATAGATCTGAATATTCAATTAAAAAATCCAAAAAAATCATAATTTGGGTCAAATTTAACCAAAGAAATAAGCAAAGGTTACCCCAAATAAATGATAAATAAATCAATATCATGGTCAAAATTCAAAGTTATAATTAATCAATTTTGTTATCATAATTATTCTTGTTACTATTAACAAAGAATATTGAAAAGAACTAGACAAAATTATTTAAAATGAGAATAAAACATTAAATAATAAATTAAAATATTGTTCCTATATTTATATATAGAGGGAAAAAAATTTGGGATGAAGAAATTAATAATAATAAAATCAAAATAAATTAAAGGATGACATAATGAAAAATAGTAAATAATCAAGAATCAAAATAAAGATAAAATAAGCTAGAACCCACAAGGCCATAAAAAAAGGAAACAATGATATGAAACATAGGAAGGGAGGAAAAACTCGAAAAAGGAAAAATTAACCCTAAAAATAGAACCTAAGATGAGATGCAGGGATCCAATGACTGCTAATTTTCCATCCATCATGTCTATGGAGGACATGATGGATCTCTAACACTTCCCTAAACTTTCAGCGATGGAAATGATCAGTCCTTGCAATGACCTGAGCCTCTTCAATGCATATGTGGTGTTTTGTCTTTTCAACACGTTCTACTAATGTTGAGGAGCGGGTCCTCCCATGCTTGATGTCGGCTGCATGATCTTGAATCCTTTGATTTATTGAGTGGCCAGTCTCACCAATGTAGGGAGTCCCACATGCACATGGGATAACATAGACACCTTTCATGTTCTTAGGGTCCATGGGGTCTTTTACTGACCTTAAGGAGCTATGAATAGTGTTTAGGTGCCTAAAGGTCGAGGGAACCCTATGTTTCTTTAAGATCTTCACAATCTTATCTGTGGTCCCTTAGATAAACGAAAAATGCACCCCTGTGCTCCGATCTTTAGGTTCATTTTTAACCTTAGGACCTTTATCTCGCTTCTTATTTTGTCTATGCTATGTCTACTTCTATTGTATTTTTATGACTCTCAATATGTCTTACTATGCAAACACAATTTTCTTTGACTACCCAACACTACCTATGCATGTAACTATTAATGTGAGAGATAGTTAGAATGTTACTAAGTGTCTATGGTTGTCTTTTCTAGATCATGGGAACAAGTTATGTTTAGTCTATGTGTCTCTGGGATCCCACGATGATTTTTGGAAACAATCGATATCAATGTGAAATCAGTTGTCTAGTAATATAAATATCTTTATATAGCTTAGATTTGGGGAGATCATCTAGCCACAAATAGAGCCCTACCCATAAGGTCTATCAAGCTCTCCAATGAAATCGATAATTAAAATATAAATGATTAGTTATTTAAGATCATATATTGTTGTGATTAATTTTTTTGGGCTCGATAAGATTAGTCAAAATTAAATATTGTCACACTAATTCCCAACCACTTAAATTATAATTAATCTATAAATATCATTTTCCATATACAAAATTAAATTCATTCATTAAGTTATTATAATGAAAATTTAATAGTTTGATATCTTTACAATAATAATTAAAAAAAATAGTATTTTCTTTCAAATTTATTGAACTTATATAATTAATCAACAATTTTACTCAACTTAATTACACAAAAAAGTCAAATAACTTTATATTCTTATCTTCCCATAGATTTCCACTTCTAAGAAAATTCCGTAATCAAAATTTATAACCAACATAGATCCATATTAACTTCGGATTTACCAAGCCCGGGTTCAAATCTCTTAAGATACAAACCTCATTTAAAGTGAAAATAGATTTGGTCCCTCTCGGCTCATGGTAGATCTAGAGTTAATATGGGTCTATGTTGGTTTAAAACTGAGATAGATGGATGAAGATGGATTAATAACATTTGGTTCAAGTGAATTAATAAATTCATTGTTTATTTATAACATTTCATAAATGGCTGGTTAGGTGAAAATGAATTAATGAGTAGGTTATTTAATACTTTGGATAGATGATGGATAAAAATCAGTAATTTTTTTACAATATATTTTAAAAATTCTTGTTTTCTTTTAAATAAATAAGCTATATGTAAATTGATAAAGTAAATATTTTTGAACAATTAGATGAATGAAAATGTATTAATAAATTGGCTATTTAATACTGAAGATAGATAAGTACATACAAATTCATAAATTTCTTTATAGTATTGATCCGAATTGGATCCTAAAAAAACTCTCTAAGTTTTCATGACTATTTCAAATTAGGCTAAAAGATTCAAGTCCTAGAAAATATCAAAGCTATAAAAAAGAATCCTCATAACAATTGCAGTTGTGGCCAGAGCGGAGCAACGAGAACCCTCGGTCGAGCACGCAGACAATTGGCCCATGGTAAAACATAATGGCACAAAACTGGCAAAACTGGAGGCCAGATCAAGAAATAGAGGTGGATTCTAATACACAATTAGCGCTAATCACATATCGTAGGGTGTCCCCCTCAGTGAAGGAAAGCCCCGAAGCGCCCAGACTTGAAATCGCTATAAAATTCGGAAAAGTAACAATTTTGGTTCCATAGCGCGAAATTCCTAAAACCGGCAAGATATTGGAAGGCTTCGAGGCGGTAAGTAGTTTTGATTGAGTCTTGCCCGATGCCACACATCGAGCAACACGCGTCCGGTGGAAAAGAGAGAAAATCGCTTGCATCAGACGGGTAAACGTCGTGAAACTTGTCTGCCGATATGAAGGACGACCGTAAGATCTGGGGGGTCCAGATCGATGGCGAAGGTACACCTCGATGACTGACCGAATTTGACAGGTCAAAAAGCAAGATGACAGGGGATTTGAAGTTCGACGTGGATGATGAGTTGGCGAATGATTCGTGTTTGGGGGCGATCTTGAAGCAAACAAATTTAATGGCCATTCGAATACGATTCAGGGAATCTGACACCCAGTTCATTAGCAAACAGGTGGCCACCTCCCTGCGAGGTGTTACCCAGTGATGATGACGCAGTGCAGAGGAATTCGAACGAACAGAGTAAAGAAAACCAGAAGGCTGGGAAGTGGAAACGAGTAGTCAAAGAACAGACTGGCTTTAAAGCCATGAATTGACAGAAGCAAAACACAGGAGGCAAACAATGAAGAGACGCAGAAAGCTAATAGTAGAGAATAGAAAGTAGAAGATGAGCTAACCTGAAGGTAGCATCGAGCCAGATAGAGCCAGAGAGAGTCAGAGAGTCTGTGTACTCCATTGAAGGCTTGAGAGGTTCAAGAAAACTCCTTGGCATAGGCCTGTCATACTACTATGACCCTCAAAGGTCGAGTTTCAATAAGGAGAGTCTGTGCACTCCATTCCTACTGACTTCACTCTGTTAGTGAGTCTTGAATTGAGCTCACTGTTGTAAAAACTCTACTTGAAAACATAATAGAGAGGCCACCACTGAAAGGCTGGACCAGGAGACGTAGCCCACGAGCATTGGGTGAACTCCTTATTAAACTTGTTTTGTTTACATGTTTGACTATTATTTTTTCTCTGATTGCCTCGGTGTCTATGTATTCTAGCAATCTTATTGATCCGTTTCATAAGTAACATAGGCACATCCATGCACATGAATTTGTAATACCTTTCATTCTTTGTCTTAGATAAATTCCAGATCAAGTGGTATCAGAGCATAGGGTTTGTTATGGACCAACTTAAGAAAAGATAGAAAAGATAGATCAACGCCTTAGAATTCAGCCTCTTTGAGGGGGCAACCTCCTTTACATTACATAAATGAACAATTCTTGGATGATACAAATGAAAAAAGCTCCTTTCTGTATATAGGAGTCTAAGGAGTCACAATATAACCCAACCGACCTAACAATAATAATAGAAATCCACAAAAATAACAATAGAGGGATTCTATGGGGCACAATAATAACAATATGGGGGCAATAGGGGCACAACAATCTTAATAAGGGGTACAACTACCATAGTAATGGGGTAATCACTAGTATTATAGGGACCCAACATGCCCCTCTCCTTCAAAAAAATTGTTGTCCTCAACGCTTGAGTAGTTATGGATACTTCTGTATAAAATTCTCATCCTCCCATGTGGAATGTTCCACAGATAAGTTCTTCCACTTGATAAGATACTCCGAAATTGATCGATTTCGTAGCTATCGAGATCTTGTTTCTATGACTGCTTCCGGTTCCAATATAATTTTTCCTTCCTCGTCAAGTTCTGGCAATATTGTTTGAACTGGGAGCTTGTCGCCTATAACCTTCTTTAAACATGAAACATGGAAAACGGGGTGCAATCGAGAAGCCGCAGGAAGCTCCAATTTGTATGCCATAGTACCAATCTTTTGCAACACCTTGTACGGACCATAATACTTTGGTGATAATTTATTATCCTTCTTAGCTTGCTTGAGGGACATTTGCTTATATGGTTGTAGCCGTATAAATACCCAATCACCTACAACAAACTTCTTTCGCTGCGATGTTGATCTGCCTGTTGTTTCATTCTATTCTGTGCCAACACGAGATTATCCTTTAAGAGTTGGAGGACTTGTTGTTGATGTTCGATGTGATGTTCCACTGCCTGAACCTTAGAATTTTCTCTTAAATATGATTGATGGATGGTGGCTGATACCCATAAAGTGCCATAAATGGGGTCATTTTTGTTGATGTATGGAAGGAAGTGTTATACCACCATTCAGCCAGAGGCAACCATTTGACCCATTATGTCTGTTTATCAGATACAAAGCAACGAAGATATCCTTCCAAACATTTGTTTACTATCTCAGTTTTCCCATCAGATTGAGGATGATAAGATGAGCTATGAGCTAACTGAGTACCAAGACAAGAAAATAATTTTGTCCAAAAATTTCCAGTGAAAATGGGATCTCTGTCACTTACAATAATCTTTGGATTTCCATGTAGCTTTTGAATTGTTTCCATAAATGCCGTGGAAATTGTACTGGCTTTAAATGGATGTGATAATGCACAAAAGTGTGCATACTTGGTAAGTCTGTCAACTACCACCATGATGAAACTTCTTTCCTCAGACTTGGGTAAACCTGTGATAAAATCCATTGAAACCTCCTCCCAACATTGGCTTGGAATGGATAAAGGTTGTAATAGCCCCAGTGTCTTAATTGTTTCAACTTTATTTTGCTGGAAAACCAGACATTCCGCCACAAACTTTTCAATATATGATTTAACACCCTCCCAAAAAAATTCCTTCTTAACCCTGTGGTAAGTTTTTAAAAGTCCTGAGTGCCCTCCTACGGGAGAAGTGTGCAATTCCATAAGAATCTTTTGTTTTAGCTGGGAATTCTTACAGAGGTATAAGCGATCTTTGTACCATAACGAATCATTTTGCTAGCTAAATTATGAGACGTAATGGAATCTTGTTTTAATTTTCGAATAAGTGCCCACACTTCTTCGTCATTCTTCCATT
>APFE031203345.1:0-35532 GCA_000404065.3 Pinus taeda | reverse complement strand
CGTTGAAACAAACGTAAACGAATAGAATCATCAGAAATGGAGTTGGATGCACACCAGAGGTGATAAGTCATCACATGATTAGACGAATCTCTCCAGGCTTACCTTTGAACTTTGGAATGTCACTAGGCAACTTATGCGGCATTGGCAGCCAATACGGAAGATAATTGATTGGATCGTTCATAAGGCGCGTCAAGTCAGGTAAATCCAAAGTTGCAATGAATGGTAACTGACGATTAGGGTCTCTGAAACTTGGGGTCTGCAAACCATCCCCAGGAGGAGGATATCCAGGATAACTCGGAATGGAAATTGCATTCGGGATATTTTGTGCTCCTGGAAAACGAGGATTAACCGGACCATACTGGGGTTGCAAAGGTTGTTGATATGTATACCCAGGGTAGGTTGATACTGATAGGTTGGTCGCTGCGTAGTAGGACCATATTGCGGTTGGTACTGTCCTTGATACGGAGGTTGAACAAATTGAGGTTGAGAAGTAATAACCATACTTCCTACAGGAATCTGGACCGAAGTTTGGACCGTAGGTCCAGACTGAGGTAAAGAGGTCTGAGGAGCAGATGCAGGAACAGTAGAAACCGGAGCTGCTGATACTCCAGAAGAAGGTGGGGTAGATGGAGAAGATGTTGCAGTAGTTGCAGCAGATGTTTGAGGTGGAGTACGAGGTGTACTAGGCCCAGGCTGAGAAACTACAGAAGGTGCAGAAGTTTGAGCCGTAGACTGGATGGGTTGCTGAGATGGACCAACGACCTTTCCAGGTTGGGATGACGACTGCACATTCGGTTGCAAGACCTGTTGATTTTGAAATGGATCCCACACCAAATTCGTTCCGGGGTATTGACCTTGAGGATACTGAGGACCATAACCGAGTTGAGGGTAAGATTGATAATACGGTTGACCAGAAGATAGTTGGTAACCTTGAGGTTGATATTGACCTTGGGGTTGATAACCCTGAGGCACGTACTGATACTGGGGTTGACCTTGAGGTACATACGAATATTGATTTTGGGGTGCATACTGATATTGAGGTTGACCTTGGGGTACATACTGGTACTGAGGTTGACCTTGGGGTACATATTGGGGCTGGGGTTGACCTTGAGGAATATCCTGTCCCGTAGGTATGTACTGTCCTTGAGGTTGGCCCCCAGGCGCATATTGAGTACCTTGAGGTTTCCCCCCAGGCATATATTGAGTACCCTAAGGTTGCCCCCCAGGCGCATATTGATGACTTGAGGTTGCCCCGCAGGCGGTAACCGACTGCCTTGAGGTTGACCTGACATCATCAGAATTTATTCTGCACTCAACTGTTTAGGACCACTAGTTCCAGTTAACAACTTTTGTTCCATAGGACGAGGAGACGCTCCTGAAAAACTAGCAGAAATGGACTGATACCCAGCAGGAACAGAAGGACCGTCGTATAAATAGGCTTCCGGAGATTGGGAATACATGGATGACGGACTAGACATATTTAATGCAGGAAAATGACCTCTAGGTGAAGGGTGATAAAAAATGCGAGGTGGTGTAAAACTGAGTCCCGGATTTCCTAAAAGATTGGTCAATGAACGGTATCAATCAGTACTCCTAGGCGGACTATAAAAAATCGATTCACGCTCCCTAAAATCTAAAATAGGTCGATGATCAGGAAAAGGGAAACTTTCTTCGATATCCGCAATAGCAAGTTCTTCGATCGCTATGAGTCCAGCGGGAAGATCTTGGGTAGTTACAGTTTCTACCCTAGGAGAACTAGGATCACTAGGAGTCAGAGAAACAAACTCTGATACGGAAGTTGGAGCAACTTCAGATTCTGGTTCAGACACGTCAGGTTCTTCACCTATATCACTAGTAGACGTGATGCTTCCAGTAACCTCTGAAATTACTACGGGTTGAGAATCAGGATATTCTACCAAAGAAGGTTCTCCTTCTTCAGGTGATTGATTTCTACCGCTACTGGGAGATACGAGAACTCTCAAGCCTTCAATGTAGCTTGGTATTTCTTCAGGAGGTTGACCCCGAAGTCTACGAGAAGTCCTCAGTAAATTAGCCACATTAACAAACTCAGGGGATTCACCCCGAAGTGTACGGGAATGTCTCGGTAGTTCAGCCACAGCTAAAAACCTTTAACTACTTCACACACAAACCAAGTAAAATCTCAATGAAAATCACCTAAAGTCTCTAAAGAACCAAACAAATTTGAAGCACACGCCTAAATAATCTAAGAGATCAAACACACACAAACAGTAACTTTTCGGACCGAAAACACTAGTTGGTGATGAAATCCAACGTCGCAAAGTTCGATACAGAAATAGCGGTTGGAACAGTTACCCCGGCAACCTGCTTAATGAATAGACTGGCACAAGTTTCTCCACTTAACCGTCTCGAGTGAAGAAAACCCCCCAGAAAATCCAAGTGAGTCTAGCCGACGTCTGCTCCAGGTACAGTGGGATCTTCCCGCCACCGTCACCTTAGGAAGAATCCTAGAGAATATGGACATTAAGGTTACCAACAGAAACAAATACACCTGGGGGAACAGTCTACGATCCGATACGCACACAAGGGCAGAGTAGCAAGCTCAATCCCCTTGAAGGCTCGTCGAAACAAATCGAGGTTTACCAACAAGTGACCCCAGGCTCCTCGAAAATAATCTGAGGTTTACCATTTGTAATACGTGAATATCTGGCGTCTTTCCAATGAGGAAGGATTGATTCCCACACTGGTTCGGACACGATCTCGTGCTTCTCCTTTAAGAGGAGCTTCCCCATAGTATAAATGCAACAATCGGATTTCTCCTACCGCAAGATAAAGCTACTTGTTTGTTTTACTTACCTTGGAGAGTTAATTATTCCCTACTCCAAGATACTAGCCTAAGCTATATTGGTGTATCAGAGCCCTAGAAACAAAAAAATTTCTAGATTGATTTTATATAAAGCGTGATTTTTAGTGGTTTTTGATTAAGTCAAAAGGTGATGGAGATGAAACTTATGGTGTAAAGACTCGACACAAAATCACTATAAAGATGCACTTAATATGACTAACTAATCTTTTCTCTTCAATGAAGTTCTAGTTAAGAAAGGTTTGGAGGATGAAAATACTTTTTAAAAAACAAATCTTTCTTTAACGATCAAATCAAAACAAGAGTATTCATTTCAATGCACTAAAAAATGAGACAACTAATTATTTTCACAACAAGTTATCTTTTCATTCGAAAACTCAAATGCTAATAAGAACAAGATTTTTCAAAAGAGACCTTTCATTTTTCTAAAAGCATTAAAAACTATAACTAAAGCAATCTTTGAGAAAACTATTTAGTGAAACAAACTTAAGATCTATAAACTAACAAAACCCTATTTGAAGTGAAAAGCTCACAAAAGTGTTTTTGAGGATGTTTTACTTGGTCACAAGAAAACTAAGGACTAATTTGTTCAGAATCACAAATAAGTCAAGAACAACTAATTTTGCATTCCTTTTTTAAAAATGAAAATCCAAACTTTAAATCACAAGTCTATCGAAGTTTTATAAAGAGAAATATCAAAGAGGATTTCTCAACAAGGGGAGATTTCAAACATGGTCAGACTCTCAAGAAGACTGGTAGACACTAAGGTGATCTGAAGTCCCTACAGCCTCTAAGCTTAGAGCCACTATACAACCAAATCGAAAAACAAACCCAACAAGCAAAACTTCTAGGAATTTCACCTAAAACCCTAATGCTAATGAAATTAAACAAAGGAAAGATTTCAACCAGTCACATGCAGGTATGGGCAGAGGATAACCACTACAAAAACAAGATAAAACTAATTTAAAGAGCAAAATTCAAAATTTCAAAAATTTAGCAGGGTACGCAGGTTCAGAGTTTACACAGGTGCGTGTACGCTCTGTGCACAAAGTAAAAGTGCGTACAAGTACGCACTGTGATACACGTGCAGACTGCGGACTTCAACTAAAGTAATGAAAAATAAGAAACAAGCTAAATCCACTAATTCTACCCAAATCCACACACAACAAGCCAAAAACAGAAACAAAAAGGCAAGTTTCTCAAGTCAAAGAAAAATGAGGAAAACAATCAAGTCCCCAGCGGAGTCGCCATTTTCTCACGCAGAATGAGTCGATCTTGTGGACAAGATAGACCTTCCTAGAATCTAATGAAAACCTAGTGACAAACAAACCAACCAGACACTATCTTTCTCTAAATGCGCTTTATAAATAATGGCAAGCAAATGTGTTTAAGGCCTACCTCATGTCCAATGCAAGTTTGGGGATGCCTTTGCTCCTTCGATCCAAGTAAGTTCCTTTGTCACAAACCTGCAAACACAAACAAGGAAAACGATTAAATAGCACCTGAATAACCAGTATTATAAAACATATTTAACATGAAAGTCAAGGAGTCCATGAAACAAATAACATGAGATACTTGTTGAGAAAAATGAGCTTGATTGTATTAATTCAAAAGGAGAAGAACCTTACAACCTTTGCCTTGACGTTGTACAAGCTCCTCCCAGGGTCCAACAAGAAGTCTCCTCCACTTTGACAAGCTTCACTCACTCCCCAATGAAGCCAAAAAGGTATGTGATCTCTCTTCTTAAGCTCAAATAGGAAATCTTGATTTCACTAGCATTTACCCTCAAAAGTTCAGCTTCTAACCTCCCAAGCCACTGACCCAATGCCTCAATTTATAGTGCAATGGAGATCAGTTACCAGGTCCTCCTTCAAAGGGATAGAATCCTCCTTCAAATGGATAGCTCCTCCTAACAAGGGATTAGCTCCTTCTCTTATGGGATGCATGAACCACTTTGGAGCGAACAATCTATGTCAAAATTCCTTCTAGAAAACTCTAGAATTAACCCAAAGTGAGTTTTTTAAGATAAAAATTGCGCCTTTTGACTTTCACAGGGGTACGCACCCTCCCCTTTACATATAGAGTGTATAAGTATGCAGATATCCTGAACAAAAGGTGCGGGCCCGCAGGAAAAAGTGAGAGAAAGTGCGGAACCAGAGTTACATTTATTTTTTGATGTCTTTCTCTCATTTCTAAAGCTTGTTTTGAAGAGCTGAGGTCTGAGACTTGCTTAGGAAGCTGGTAGAGGTGGTGATAGACCCATACCGACTGCAAATAATCAAGGTGATGATATTTTTGTGTAACACTAACCAATACAATCTTATAATCAAAGGGGAGATGCAAGAAGAGATCAGACTACTGGTAAGGAAGGTTGATCCACCGACTGCCCCGAAGCAGAAAACACAGAGAAAGTTTGGGAAGATAGTGGTGGATAAGAGTACATCTATGAGCCGCAAGTTGTGAAAGGCTCCGCCAAACAACACGAACATCCATTCCACCTCGGACACCTCGATGATTCTACCACCTCTATACTACAACATTGTTGATGACATGAAGAAAACTCCAGCAGAAATTAGTTTGTTCGAGTTGGCTAAGATCTAGAGTCAGCAAGATATCTTGCTGCGCACATTGGGACAAAAAACAACAGATAACACGACCTCTACGAAAAAGGGAGCATGCCTAATCCCTATCCACTATGTTCAATACACTCCAGATGGAAGAAGCAAACTCAAGTTGTCCCCCATTCTTGCTTTCATTCGAACTTTTCAAATACAATGTCCACAACTACTTGGTTGATTCTAGCGCGACAGCCAACATGATGGAACTCTCCATTTCTAAGAAGATCAATACACAATGGAGCAAGACATCCATGTGAATCATCCAACTTGATTGAACATCGGTGCCAACCATTGGTGAACTATGGGACGGGAACATTCGACTATCCCATAACAGTCGATTCCACCAATGCATCAACATAGTTGTTGTGGACATACCAGAAGCATATGGTCTATTACTCAGCAGAGACTAGTCCAGCAAGCTAGATGGATATTTCACTATAGACTGGTCTCACATGTGGCTTCCATACAAGGGAAAGTGCAACTAAATCTGGGTATAATTTGAGAGATTCATGAAGCATAATGTCACTCCCATCAATGGCAAGAATTAACTGTTGGCTCTTGTAGAACTCATGTTTGGCAACTACCTCCTTGAGACAACATTGGGGTGTTATCCTGCATGGCTAGCTCCAACCCCACCAGACACACAGCTGGGACTCCTTCTTTGACCAACTGATGGTAATGAAACTTGTACAACACATTGTACCAATAGTAGCTGTAATAGCAGCGACAATAGTAACATCAATACTAGCTCATCAAGCTATCTGCGTATAGATGAGTTGTGGACTTTGTACTTCAATGGATTAAAGACACAGGACAACTCAGGAGCCACGCATGCTCTGATCGACCCTTGCAACAGGAATCATCTGATGTCAAGCCTCTTGGAGTTTTAGTTCATGAACAATGTAGCAGAAAATGAAGAACCCGTGTTGGGCTTGCAGAAATCCATCAGCCTCAAAGTGGTCATGCTTAAAGTGGTAGCTGATTCAAAGATAGTGGTGCAGCATGTACATGACACCATTCATTATTTATCACCACATCTAAAAAACTACCAAGAAGACATACTACATTTTATGGCCAACGCTGACGTTTTCAAAGATACAATCATAGACGACGACGAGCACGAGCGCTCTCTGCAGGCAGGAGCTGATGACATGAAAGGACACATTATCAAATTAGGTGTGTTATCACTAGAAAAGTTATATGACTTGCAAGAGCAATTCCAAGGGCCAAGGAACAATAAGACCCATAGTTAAACCGTGACGCACAAACTGATAAACCTAGGAACAAAAAAAGATCTGAAGTTTTTCAATCTTGGTACATGTTGTACACATCAAGAATGACAAGCCTTCATCCACTTGTTCAAACAATACCTAGATGTGTTTGCATGGACGTATGATGACCTAAAAACTTATGACACATGAATCATCCAACATATCATCCCAATCAAGGAATGGGTCAAGCCATATCAACAAAATCTGAGAAAAGTACATCCGTTGCTTGAACCCCTTATACAAAAAGAGCTTACTAAATTGTTGGATGCATGGATCATATATAAAGTTCATCATTCCTCTTGGGTCTCCAACCTTGTGCTTGTACAAAAGAAGTCTGAGAAAATCCACTTGTGTTTCAATTTTTGGAACGTTAACTATGCATTGAACAAGGACAACTACCCGTGCCGTCTATGGACCATATTTTACAAACAGTGTCTAGGGCACAAATGTTCTCTTGCCTTGACATTTTTTTAGGATACAATTAAGTTCTGGTAGCAGAACCTGATAGACTCAAAACTACTTTCTGTACCAAGTGGGGTACGTTCACCTATAGATGAATGCCATTTGGGCTTGTAAACACAACCGCAACATTTCAGCGTGCTATGGACATCTCCTTTCACGAATTCATTGGGCAGAGGGTGGTGGTATACCTCAATGTTATGGCTATGTTCTCAAGAAGTTGAGAAGACCACATATGCCATCTTCAGAAAATTTTCAAGCGATGCCTAAGATATGATATTTCCTTGAATCCCAAGAATAGCATATTCATTGTATCAGAGGGGAACTTCCTCGTACACATTTTTTCCAAAATTAGGATCAAGGTGGTTCTAGACTGGGTCCAAGCTATTACGCAGATTCCTCACCCAGTCAACAAGAAAGCCATGCTCTTCTTGGGAAAGATAAACTTCCTCCAAAAATTCATCTCGGATTATGCACAAATAGTCAAGCCCATGCAAGACATGATTAAGAAAGATGTAGTGTACACTTGGGGCAAGAAAGAAAATCCTGTATTCACACAGATTAAGCAACCCATTGCTGAAGCGCCCACACTTTACAGCCCAAATTTCAAAAAATATTTCCTGCTATACACCTTCACTTCCGATAACTCACTAGCTATAGTATTCACTCAAAAAGACGAAGCTAATGATGAACATCCCCTCTCTTTCATGAGTGCAAGCATGCAAGGACCAGAGCTTAACTACCCCACCATTGAAAAACAAGCTTATGCAGTTTACAAGGCAGTGAAACACTTCAAGCCCTACTTCCTAAAGAACCACTACATAGTCTTTGTCCCCCACCCAGCAGTTTGTACATTACTTGTACAACAAGAGTGGGGAGAATGACGAGTGAGCTGGATGACAAGTTTGGAAGAATATGATCTTGAAATCAAGCCAGTACACATGATCAAAGGACATGAGCTCTGCAAACTTGTATTTGAAGCAGTATACACTTCAGAGAAAGAAGAAAAGCTCATCGATTGGGAGCAGGAGATTGAAATGTACGAAATAAGGCGAGCAACCCCCATGGAAAATGGAACCTCTTGGTATGCAGATGTACACTAGTACCTTGAGCATGGCACCATACCCTCTCAATTTTATATCAGACAGAAGAGGGAATCACGTTGAAAGCCCTATCATATCAGTCAGTGCACGGAGTGCTTTATAGAAAGCACAGTAATGGAGTTTTTCTCAGGTGCCTGGAGGCATAGGAATCAAAGAAGGTACTTCAAGATCTGCATGACAGACCCATTGGGGGTCACTTTGTAGGAAATACCACTGCACACAAGGTTATGCGAGCTGATTTTTAATAGCCCGCATTATTTTAGGATGTACATGCCTATGCCCACAAATGGTCGGTCTGTCAGTGATGTGCCAGTAGAACACAAATATCAGCAGCCTCACTACACCCTGTTGTAGTGACTTAACCATTCCAACAGTGGGGCCTAGACATCGTTGGGGAAATTTTCCCTCATTTGTTAAAGAAACACCGTTATATCCTAACAAAAACTCACTACTTTACACAGTGGACATAGGTAGTTCCACCTAAACAAGTGAATGACGAAGAGATCATCAGCTTCCTCCAGCAGAATATCATCTCATGCTTTGGCGTTTTGGTATGAATTGTTTTTTGTAATGAAACTTAGTTTTCATCTTTGAAACTCTATGACTTTGTATTACATAATGGTATTGTGCTAAAACATTCATCGAATTACTATTCTCAAGGAAACGGTCTAGCAGAGTATACAAATAAAAACCTCATCTGTATAATCAAGAAAATTGTTTTCTCTAAGTAGCGTAACTGGAATACTTCCCTCATGAATGCACTATGGGCTGACTATGTAACACCTAATCCCTCTTTGAATACCTCATCGTACTTCCTATTTTACGGTAAAGAAGCTATCCTCCTGCCAAATATCTACTTGCCTGCTCTTCGACTTTTCTAGGAATCCCAAGGTGAACCTTGCTAGCTAGTTCGACATATGATGGATGCTCTCCATAAGCTCCAGGAAGAAAGGATGAAAGAAAAATAAAAATTCACACTCCACCAAAACTATATCAAGAGGTGGTTTGATAAGAAGTATGCAGGGAAAGCTAGCTCGATGTGGATGACTTAGTTCTAAAATGGGATAAACCCCATCAAGACAAAGGCAAACATATGAAGTTCCAGTCCCTGTGGGTTGGCCAATACACAGTTCATGAGAAGCTTGGCCCATAGACGTATCATTTGTGATCACTCGATGGTTGGATTGACAAAATTCCTATAAATGACCAAGATCTTAAGTATTATTTTCAATAGGTCGGGTCGTGCCCGTGCCATGTACATAGTCTACTTGTTTCTTGTTGTTTCATTTGGTTTGTTTTGCTTATTATATTTTCTTTCGCTTTGTTTGATTCTACTTATTATTTTTGATCATGTTCATTTTGTTTTTTTGATATGACTATTGAAATAAGTGCTTCCAACTACTACGTTTTGGCTTGTGAATAGAGTATGTGGCTGAAATTTGAAGAGAGTTGTGACACTGTAGCACTTGGCTAGTCTTGTGTCTGTCTTCTCTGTGCTTGGTTACAACCTTCGACCGATGAAGTCTTGATGGAAAATATGAACCATCTATAAGGGAATCTTTGGTCCAACCATGAACCTATGTCCACGCTGGGAAGCCCCATGCTTGTACTTAGCCTTCTGGTCTGTGTGTTCAAGCTCATCCAACTATTGGGAAAGGAGAAGGGGAAAATCTAAACGAGCAAACCTATGTCAGAGGTCTTACATGCTTCTCTGAAGGAACAACCTCTTCTACTCTCAATAAGTTAGGATCCCTCTTCCGCCCCAAAAATAAATAAGTGTCTATTCACGGTCCTCTTGAAAAATAGAAAGGTGAAAGAAGAGAAAGGCTTCCTGCACAGAGAGGTGAAGCATTCAACTCCACCAGGGTATTGACCAGGCTCACTCAAAGTGGAGCAATGTGTGTGTTCCTGTGTGACTCTGACTGGGTACTATCCAGGCCTACTGGAAATGGAGAAACACTAGAGGTGAAAACTTATACTTTGAAAATATTCAATTGGCGAGCTAAACTACCCTTCTCGGATTCAAAACACTGAGATCTAAGCTGAACTTTTGATTGTGTTTAACTAAGTTGGAAAAGGGCGAACCACGTATGTCCATGGAGTAAGTGGGGAAACTGAAGTAACCCTCAGATCAATTCAATACTCCCAGAAAGAACAAGGCCGTGTGCTAGCAATGAACCAGAACAGAGAAGGTGGAGTTCGACTAGTGTTACCAAGTGTTGTAGCGGCCATAACCACCCTCCAAAATTTTGGCCTGCACCAATTTCGGAGCCATCCTTGAAGAGTTCAATTGATGACTACACACAGTCAAGTTCACTCCGTGAGCTCACTGCAGTCCTTACATCCTTTCTTGTTTATTGCATTCAAGTCTCTACATGTGATGTCTAAGTCATGCTTGCGACCATGTTATGGTTATGCTTAAAGTGTTCACTCTGTATGTGCTTGTTGTATTCGTTATGAAAGCATCTTTCATACTCACACACGAAGTCCCTTTCACTGTTGCATAAGCATCATTTCGATCAATGAACAAGAAATCATGAGTGTTGTGCTTGTCACTTACACTGTCGGTAAGTATTATTGAACATATGTGTTTGGAAGGTTTGGTCGTTTCGTCCTCAAGTCATGCGAGTGTGTGTCGTATGATCACCTATTCATGAATCTTTTGATTTTTCATACACTTAGCTATTTTTTATGAAGGTTCTAATGACCTGACTCCCCTCTTACAGTTAGACCATCACCCTACCATCAAATCAATCGATTGTCAACCAAAACAACATAGAAGCACCAAGCTAGTATTTTCAAGTTGCGCTCCCTACAAGCAATCCGATCAACTTTCATACTGGTCTCCTAGATAGTCGGACCCTATATTCACCTCGGGACTAACTACCCTCAAAAAGTGCGCAGAGTCCATTGACCTTACTTGCTCAGCTAACTAAGGATATTGCGTAGACAGGTTGGACAGACACCAAGTGCCCGTCCCTGTCTCCTTCAGAAAATTGCGCAGTTTTCCTAGTCAGTCATCCAGGCGGTTGACCATCTCATTATCCAAGAAATTGCGAAAGTTTCATGAGTATGCCATCTATTGTGTAGTAGTCCACTTAGCTCAGAAATTTCACAGAGATGATTAGCAGGATGACTTCCTATCTTAAGTGCAATTTCCTTGCAGTAGCTCCTAGCAGCAGACTTCTAGTTCCCTCCAGGAATTACGCAATTTCTGCTGCCAGTGACTAAGAAGCCAACTACCAGTTCCAATTGAGAACTGCGCAGATTTGGCTGCTAGTGACCCCAGCAGCCAACTGCCAGTTTCCTTTGGGAATTACACAGTTCTGGCTGCCAATGACCGCAGCAACCAACTGGAAGTTCCCTCTAGGAATTGCGCAGTTCTGGTTGACAGTCTCCCAGGAAATTCCCCCAGAAAATTGTGCAATCCCTTCCTACTGACCCATCATGCAGCCCCACCCATTCCTTTGGAAAATTGCATGAATTTGGTCGTCTAGCTAACCCAAATTGGATCTTAGAACACTCTCTAAGTTTTCATGAACTCTTAAAATTATGCCAAAGGCTACAAATCTTGTGAAGATCAATCTTATCGGAGGTATCGTCGTAACAGTTGCAATTTGTGATCAGCATGGAGCAATGAGGATCTTCAGTCAAGCGCACAAACTATCGGTCCATGGTAACGTTCACTATCACAAATTAGCAAATCCAGAGCTCATTTCAAGAAATGGGGATCATTTCCAATATGCGATCAAGTCGTTAATCGCATATCACAAGGAAAACCCCTAAAAGAAGAAAAGGATGCAAGCACCCGGACCCAAAAAATGATAAAATGCAATGGACATCGTTCCGATTCCATCAAAAGCGAGGTCCCACAAAAACTAGCAGGATATCGGAAGGGCTTCGAGTGGTAAGCAGTTTCAACCGAGTCCCGCCCGATGCCATAGAATGGTTGCCACATGTCTGATGGAAGAGAGAGAAAACCGCTTACATCGAATAGAAACATCATGTTACTTATCCACCTGATATGGATGATGACTGTAGGATTTGGAGGCTCTAGATCAACAATGGAGATGTGTTCCGATGGATGACTAGATTTGACAAGGTTAGCAGGCAGAGTTGTATAGGATTTGAAGTCCGATGTGGATGATGCCTTGGCAGAAGGTCGTTTTTCATGAGCATTCTTGGAGTTAACAGAATAAATGATCATTTAGAATATGTCCAAGAGAAATGACACTCATCCATTATGAAATAGGTGGCCACCTCCCTGTGAGGTGTTATATAGTGGCTGAATTACGAAAGATAGAGGGATTCAAACAAATAGAGGCAGGGGAACCAAAAAGCTGGGAAGTGGAAATGAATATTCGAAAAGCAGATTGGCTTTAAAGCCAAAATTTGACAAAGAAAGCAAAAAAGGCATAAGAAGCAAAGAAGCTAAGAGTGGAAAGCAAAGACGAGAAGTCGAGCTGACCTACAGAAGCAAAGGCAGCATCGAGCCAAAGTCAAGATAGAGACAAAGAAAGCTAGAGAGTCTGTGTGCTCCAGAGAAGTCTCAGTTTGGGCTCATAGTCCTGTGACCAGTAGAGGTCGAGAGTCAGTAAGGAGAATCTGTGTACTCCAGAGACTTGGGGGATCCAAGTACAGTCTTGCTGATTTATATCTATTTTGTGAGACTCAAATTGAGCTCACTATTGTAAAAACTCTACTTGAAAACATAATAGAGAGGCCACCACTGAAGGTTAGACTAGGAGACGTAGCCTAGGAGTATTGGGTGAACTCCATATTAAACTTGTGTGTTTATATGTTTGCCTGTTATATTTTCTTTAACTACTTCATTGCTTGTGCATTTCGCAATCTTATCAATCCGTTACATAAAATAACATGGGAACATCCATGCTCATGATTCTATAATACCTTAACTGTTTGTCTTAGATCAATTCCAGATCAAGTGGTATCAGAGCTCTATGTTCCTAAGGTTAGACAAGCTTGTGTTAGTTTTTTTTGTTGAATTCTAACTAGGAAAAAGCTAAAATTAGGAGAAGGAGAGTTGGTTGAAGCTAACCCAGAAATTGGAAGAGTCTATCCTAAGAGGAAAATGGCAGAAGAAAGTCCATTGGAATCAGACTCCCGGTTCATGGATAGTTTCATGACCATGAGAGCCATGGTAGAGGAAATGTATAGAGAATTTAAGAATGGTAAAAGTGAAGATTCTTCAACTTCCCAGCATGACAAAGGAGTAGAAGAATCTCTCCTAAATGACCATTCTAAAAGCAAAGGGAAAGAAGAAAAACTTCCCACACCTCCTGATAGTCCTAAAAATAAAAAGAAGAAAGCATCTTTAATTAAATTAGATGTTAAATTTGATTTACCAATATATGGTGGAGAGTTGAATGCAGAGAAGCTGGAAAATTGGATTAGAAAGATTGATGTATATTGTAGGGTACAGAGCATTGATTCAGATAGAAGTAAGATTCAGCTAGCCAGCCTATGCCTTTAAGGAACTACCTTGGTATGGTGGGAAAGCAGAACACAAGCTGATATGAAGAAGCATGGTAAAATTATTTCTATCTGGAGTGAATTTGTTTCTGCAATTAAAAACCAATTCTATCCACTAGCCTACATGTAGAAAGCTATGATGAGTTGGAAAACTCTTCGCCAATTAAAAGGGAAAAGTGTACAAAGCTACACCCAAGAATTTAGAAAAAGAGCTTTGATTCTAGGAATTTCTTTAGGCTCCCCTGAAACTATGCTGAAGTATATAGGTGGTGTACACAGATATTTAAAGCACGTCATTCTCATGTTTAATCCTACTAGAATAGATGAGGTATATGTTCAAGCTACAGAGTTGGGGGATCATCAAAACCCACACTAAGCAAGAACAAGGAAAAGATAAAGCAGAAATGGAAAGAGAGGAAGACAACTGTTGTACAAAAGACCAAGCCTTCATGCACTCACTGCAAGAAGGATGGGCATGATGATGAACATTTTTGGATTCCGCATCCGGAGCTGAGGCCCAAGAGGTACGATGGTAAGAAGAAGAAGACTATTGCAGCTATTCAGAAGGATTTGGGGTCAGACTCAGGAGATGAAACAACAATCACAACCATAGGTATAAAAGGTAAAAATTCTAAAGCATCTACTAGTAATTCTGTACAATCTACCGATAATGAAGAAAATGAGAGGAAAAGACATGAGCATTTTCATATTAGAGTTATTTCCAAGCAACAAAAGATTTCTACTTTGTTTGATAGTGGCTCACAAGTAAACTTAATTTCTGAGGCAATTGTAAAGAAGTTGGGATTACTAACCACACCTCACAAGAAGTCATATCCATTGGGTTGGTTAGGTGATAAAGCAAAGCTACAAGTGACTAGACAATGTAAACTTAGGTTTTCTTTTGGGTCAGCATTTGTAGATGAGGTCAAGTTAGATATTGTTCCCTTGGATATATGTGGAAGTGTTTTAGGAAGTCCTTACTTGTATGATATAAAAGCCATTTTCTATAGAGCAGAAAACAAGTATCAACTCGTTAAAGATGGAATTGAATATAATGTAAGAGCTCATAAACTCAAGAATAATTATACTCTCATAAACTGAGGGCAGATGAAAATAATTGTAAATTTATGCAAACAATTTTTACTAATGGTTGTAAAGGAAAATAAACCTTATAAAACCAATGTATTTGAGGGTTGTAATGCTAAAAAGAAAATTGATTTAGAAAAAATTGTTTTAGAATATGATATGCTATCTCAAGAACCTAAAGGTTTGCCACCCAAAAAGGAAATAGTACATGATATTAATTTGTAGTAAGATGCCCCATTGTCTAACATTGGAATGTACAGGTTGTTCACTTTAAAGAATGTAGAAATTAAGAAGCAAGTACAAGAGCTGCTCGAGAAAGGGTTCGTAAGACCTAGCACATCACCATGTGGGTGTCCAATTATCTTGGTGAGAAAGAAAGATGGCTCATGAAGAATGTGCATTGATTACCAAGTACAGAATAAGATAACAATCAAAAAATTTTATCCCCTTCCTCTCATAGATGATCTATTAGATCAATTGAAAGAAGCTGTTTATTTTTCCAAACTGGACTTTCATAGTGGCTACCATCAGGTCAGAGTTGCAGAGCAAGATGCATGGAAGACTGCTTTCAAAACAAAGCAGAGATTGTATGAGTGGTTAGTTATGCCTTTTGGCTTAACTAATGCTCCTACTACTTTCATGAGAGTAATGAATGATGTACTCAGGCCTTTTATTGATGATTTTGTCATTGTATATCTAGATGACATTCTTATATTTAGTAAAACATGGGAAGAACATTTGAAGCATGTAAAGCAGACTCTGGATGTTTTAAAAAGAGAAAATCTTTATGTTAAGCTATCAAAATGTGAATTTGGAAAAACATCTTTGAGTTATTTGGGTCATATTATAGGGGGTGGTGAATTGAAGATAGATCCCTCTAAGATTACAATCATTGTAAACTGGCCTAAACCAAAATCTACTACACAAGTCAGAAGCTTCCTAGGAGAGGCACAGTATTGGAGAAAGTTTATTTCTAACTTTTCCCTGATTGTAGCTCCCTTACATGCTTTAATAGGATTGAACAAGGTGTTTCAGTGGGGAGGAAAATAGCAAAAAGCCTTCGACACCTTAAAATAAAAGAGTAGTACAGCACTAGTACTAGCACTGGCCGATCTTCAAAGACCCTTTGAGACCGAAACGGATGCCAGTGACTATGCCAAGGGAGTCGTGTTGATGCAACACGGTAAACCCATATGTTATCATTTTGAGACATTTAATTCTGTAGTAGTTAATTATCCCACATATGCTAAAGAATTGTATGCATTAGTACAGAGTTTGAAAAAGTGGAAACATTATCTAATGGGCAAAGAGATAGTTATACATACTGATCATCAACCACTTCAATACTTACACTCACAAACTAAGTTGTAGCAATCAAGACACTATAGGTGGATGGGTTTTCTACAACAGTTTCATCTTGTCATTAGATATAGAAAGGGCATACATAATAAAGTTGCAGATGTTGTCCAGACCAATCATAAATGCATCTACTATACTTAAGAATAATTCAGTATTGCATGAAAGCTACATTGAATAGTATGCTCAAGATATAGATTTCAAATATGTATATGCAAGTTTAAGTCATGGCAAACAAGTAGAAGAATTGGAGTATCATGTTAAGGACCAACTTGTGTATCATTTTGGAAAGTTATGCATTCCTCAAACCGAAAGAGTAAAGATAATTTGGGAAGCACACACTTCTCTAATATCAGGCCACTTTGGTGTAAGTAAAATAGTTGCACAACTGCAAAGATTTTGTTATTGGACAAAAATGAATGAAACAGTTTCTAGATATGTAAGAGGGTGTACCATGTGTGCTAAAAGCAAGCCCAGCAATAGAAAACTAGGCTTGTACACTCCACTACCAGTTCCTTCTCATCCTTGGGAAAGTGTTTCCATGGACTTTGTTGGGGGACTGCCTAAATCTAGAAAAGGTCATGACAATTTATATGTTATTGTGGATAGGTTCAGAAAAATGTGTATCTTAATACCTTGTAGCAAACAAATTACAACTGAGAAAATATCAAAGTTGTTCTTTCAGCGTGTATGGGTTCGTTTTCGATTACCCACTTCCATTCTATCTAATCGAGATTCTCGATTTGTTGGGAAGTTTTGGTCAAGCCTGTGGGAATTGATGGGCACCAGACTAAAAAAGGAGCACAACCTTTCATCCACATATAGATGGCCAAATAGAGGTGGTCAACAGGACAGTGATCTAGTTGCTCAGAGGCTATTGCAGCAAGCATCCCAAGCTTTGGGATGAACATTTTTGTTATGTGCAACATGCTTACAATCGGGCTAAACATTTTTCTACACAGAGATCTCATTTTGAGACCTGTTTTGGTTTCACACTGAGGTCTCCCTTGGATTTTGTCTTTGGTAAAGAAATAGCGGTTGATGGACATAGTGATGTGGACAAGGCAACCAAGTTCATTGAACAAATCCAAGAGATTCACCAAGCAGTACAGGAACAGCTGGAAAAGAACCAAGCCAAGTATAAGGCAAGGCATGATAAGCATCAAATTGAGCATAGTTTCCAAGTTGGTGATCAAGTCTAGCTGTATATTAGTAAAGACAGAATGCAAGGTGAAGGTAAGAAACTAAAGCCGATAAGGTATGGACCTTTCAAGATACTTGAGAAAATCAATGAGAATGATTTTCACCTTGATTTTCCAGCTTACATGCACATCTATTCAGTAGTTAATGCAGAAAGCTTGAGATTATTTGAACCTTCATTGATTGAAGATCCCAGAGAGCAGAGTTAGTTTCCTTCTATTGATAATCTGTTGCTTGAATATCTTAATGAATTGTAGGAAGATACAGTTCTAGACAGGAAGGTAAGAACTACGCGCAAAGGGGATGTTGAGTACCTCAGTATTGGACTCAAAGGTTCAAAACAAGCAGTGCAAGATGGGTAGAAATTTGGCAAGCGAGGTTCAAGTGCACTCCTCTGTGATGCTTATCATGTATGAGTCTCAGTTTGGGCTCATACTACTGTGACCAATAGAGGTCGAGAGTCAGTAAGGAGAGTCCGTGTACTCCAGAGACTTGGGGGATCCAAGTACAGTCCTGCTGATTTATATCTGTTTTGTGAGACTCAAATTGAGCTCACTATTGTAAAAGCTCTACTTGAAAACATAATAGAGAGGCCACCATTGAAGGATGGACCGGGAGACATAGCCCAGGAGTATTGGGTGAACTCCTTATTAAACTTGTGTGTTTATATATTTTCCTGTTATTTTTTCTTTAACTGCTTCATTGCCTGTGTATTTCGCAATCTTATCGATATGTTGCATAAAATAACATGGGCACATCAATGCACATGAGTCTGTAATACCTTAATTGTTTGTCTTAGATCAATTCTAGATGACCAGCCCCGTTGACTCTTCGTTCCAAAAAATACGTAGATCATGCCTGCCTTGCCCTCTTGCAACCCAAATTGTCCCTCCAAAAATTTGCGCACTTTTTCCTCCCAGTCGAGCTAAACCTTTTAGACAGTCACTGTTGACTCTAATCAGCTGTCTCCATCTCTCAGTGACTCTTGCACAATTTTCATCAGCAGTTTCCCGGAGCCGTCATCCCGCATCATAGCCTTGCTAACTATGTCCGTCACCCGCACACGAATGATCATGTGTCATGGTAGACTAAGAGGTTTTGGATTTGATGTCGTCTCATCATAAGTGATTGCAGGTATAGGTACATCAATGAACATGGACAGATAATGAATGAGATGAATGAAGAGAGCACATGTAGAAGGACAGGTCTACCAATGGACGAATGAAGCATGTGAAGCGGATGAACATGACGAACATGCACCTTCACGAACAATTGAGCTTTTCAACCCTTCCAGCATGGAAGAAAAGAACAACATGCTAAAGCTTCATCAAGCGAACCAAGTACCATCGAAGACTCCATCCACTTCGCCATGTGGAGGTGAAGCTATGATACACCAGGAAGACATCTATCACTTAACAACACTGTAGATTGACATGCACTCCAGCAGCAACATGAGTGTACCAGCATTGTCATGTCAAGTCATGTCGAGTCAAGTCATGAGTCATGTCACTCACATCTCCACCATTGGCTTGTTTTCAATCAATGTGATTTAACATGGAAGTCCAAGAGGCCCACTTGTTGAACATATAGTCATGTAAGTCAAAAATTCATGGAGTTCGAATGGTCATGCACCTATTTGAAAAACCAGAAGGGTCATTTTCACCCTTGGCTATAAATACCCCCTCATATGTACATGAATGGACCTTTCACCTCAGCTCCTCCAACATAGCCAAGAGAGTCTGTAATCTTTTCTTTGAGGAGTAAGTAGTGGCTCTAATGCCCCGCTAAAGGGGTTAGTGATGTATGGTGTAACGAAGTGTTTTGGAACTTTATCTTAATTCAGAAGCCTATTAATAGGCCAACACATTTTCACACATCTATTGTACTTGTTGTAAGACTGATATTTAACACTTGTAATTCATGTTGCTTTAACCTGTGTTCTAAATTTGAACTGATTCATTTGTTGTAATGCATAATCTATTAATGGAAATGTGTTGTATATGTTGTTAATGTTATTTCGTCCATGTCGACTGCTCTACTAGACATCAAACAAACCTTTCACATTAACCCTATTGTAACAACCATTGCACTCAACTATACTGATCCATGAGTGTTGTACATGTTATCTTACCTTGTATGTTGTGGCTGCAGCATCTGAGTGGACTGCTCCACTAGAAGCTGTGTATGTCATTTTATGTTGTGTGTTCCTAGCTGAGTTGGGACTAATCCCTTTCAACCTAGAACTCACCTTCACTCTCTTCCCCTCATAGTGAAAGAACCATTGACGTAAGTACACTTACACTCACCAGGCACACGAACCTCACTTCTCGAAGACAAAGCAAACCACTCTCCTATGCTAACAAGTAAGAGTTGAGGCAAATCCTTAAGATAATGGCAACCGGGCCATCATACTGGATGGGAATCCCACACCAAATGGTGTGAGGTCTAGTTGGGACTTCATACCGAGGTGATTCCCTGAATGTTGGCAGGTCCAATACTGTCAACAGTTCTCTAAGCACTCCTTCTCCAAGCTAAATGAGTGGCATGTAGGCTCTATCTTAGCATAAGGGTGTAAATAATCGGAGACCAACCATTTGGAAATGGGAGAGGATGAATATATAGGCCTGGAAAGGGAGTTAGGCTCTCTCCAAAGATATGGGAAGGCCCTCATCTCAAGAAGGTAGCTCATAGGGATAAGATCAAAGGGAAATATTGGGAAATTCGACCACATCCTCAACGAACAACCTCCAACTCGTCGTTCTAGAAGCCTCTAGATCATGAAGCTTCTTGTCCTCTTTGGGAAAACTTACCTTTTAGGGATCAGTGTGAGTATCAAAGTAAAAAGTATGCTGGAAGCGCAAGGCCAATATAATGCAACTTGCAATCAGCACTAGTTTCAAGTGTCAGGGTCGTGTTGGTCCTGAAATTAGGGGTTTAGAGCTTACATCTTCAAGGAAGGCTCAAGGCATGTTTTCATTAAGTCTTTAGGGAGGATCTAAACTGATTATTAGGATGGGTACACTACATGATTGCCAAGTTTCGGGCACTCTGGGGTATGAAACAGGGAAGTGCAAGAGGTGTGGCAAAATATTGTGTAACAGTTGCCCCCAAAAGCATGAAGGTGGAATAGGGAGTGATGGCTGAGATGCTTTACGATATTTTGCAATCACGAGAACAAACAATGTTAGGAGACCTGCAAATCAAGGATGCATATACATATACATATCTGATATAAAATCATGAATCCATGGTGTGGACGCACCCATCTGGATAGAAAGGACTATGTAAAAAGATCCATGGCATGGGTGCACCCATCTGAATGAGAAGGATCATCTAGAAGTCTAAGATCGAAGGTATGGACACAGCCACCTGATATAGAATGATCATGATGATCATAAATATAAAGTCCAACGGTATGGTCACAACCATCCGTATAGAAGAAAAATGTGTACAATCATGAATAATACATAACTCCACACAGCCTAAGTAATAACATACAAAACTCTGGCTCTTACACTCCATCCCATCCCAATCAAAGTACGAATTCTAACATGCAAATGAATGTGTTGTAGTCGAACATGCTAGAAAGCCACCTAATTACCACCCAATGATGTGGATCATTAACAACCATAAGAGATACTACCAATAATGAAAATGCCTCTCAAAGTATTACAGTACAATCCATGATTGTGAAAATTAAGTTGAAGTCGAACACTCGTGGAATCATCTGATCGAAGGCCAATGGTGAAAACCTGTCGTCAGATGCGATGAACTTTCCATTAAGGCATGCAAGCTCTAATGTACTGAAAGGGAGTTTCTAAGTCATCTTCCTGGATAATGAGATGAAGTTGAGAGGAAGTGACCCGCCGAAGGAGGGCCATGATGCCCCATCATCGATATGAAATGAGGAATAAAGTGAAATTAATGATTATGATAGAAGAATATAGCAAAAGGTCATACAACGTATAGGTAACAAACTGCAGATAGGACTTCCTGTGAACATTGGTGACAGGACTCCTGAGTGTGGCAGCATTTGACTCAACATAGGACCAAGGCTCATGATGACGAAGTGGAATAGGTAGATGAGAGGAAAAATGGATCACACAAACCTAGAAAGGCAAGTGATTGAGTGAGGATATCCCAAACCCAACACAGGAAACAGATGATTTTCATGTTCAAGAGTGACATGTTGCTTATATAAGAAATGTTTCACTTTCATTTTTCCCCACTATTTCTAGCAATTATCCCAATTATTTTTAATCACAAGCTTTAAGGGGATAACATATGCTTGTCATATAAGTTCATTCTTTGAATGAATCCATCCTAGTAGGTTTTATGAGTCCTAGGAAGGAGAAACTCAGTCTCATAATGGTGACAAGTCTTTCATCGTTTAATTTTTATGAGTTCAATGGAAGAATAACTTGGTGTCTTTTTCATATTTAGAGAGCTTGAAAAAGAGACGAAAAATAAAACTCCATCATGTCCCTTTTCATAATTTGTCTCTCAAACCTGAAAAGGTAGAAAACAATATCCAAGAGAACCTCCTAGCCATCTTCGACTAAGGTGTTCCTTTTTCGTACAATAGTCTATCTTAATCTGAAAAAGGGCTAACCTTATACTGAGTAGATGTCATTTCATTTAATTTTACAAGTTCGAAATGACAAGTACTCGACAATATTTTAATTTTTCGAGAGTTAGAAAAGAGTTTAAAGATGACTCCTCCTGGAGGAACGAGTAGTATAAAAGGATAGCAACTGGTTCTAGTCATGATGGAACTAATCAAAACATGTAATGGTAAAGAGGATGGCTAATAAGACCACTCATCGCATATGTTCCTCAATAAAGTGTAAAACAACCAAGTGAAATCATATGATCGGCCAAAGATATGGTGACAATGGAATGAAAAAACAAGGCTCATCTGGAAAAACTCAGGTAATAAAAATGGCAATCACGAGATGTAAAGTCGGAATGGTTTTATTTCTACACAAGCTTGAAACATGAGAAAATATGCTTGAGTATACCTAAAGGTGATTTCACTTTTCACAAGCTTGAAACATAAACAAACTATGCGTTGGTTTGGTTTCATTTTTACACAAGCTTGAAACAAAGATAAACTATGCTCGAGTTTGGTTTTATTTTTACACAAGATTGAAACAAAAATAAACTATGCTTTAGATAATTTTGCATGCCCCCACCACAATGACTCAATTTGAGGTTACATGCCCCCCAAGATTCATTTCATTCACCTTAGTGGACTATTGGTGACTAATAGGTGAATGGAATGAAGGTTCATTTATGAGATCAAGTGAAAGAATCAACTGGGGTTTTACAAGATCTAATCAAAGACTCGAATTGGAAGGGAATTTGTTTCATTTTTTAATGATCTTGACACAAGAAAAATAATTTTCTCGTGGATACCTATTTCATTTTTTAACGAGGTTGACATATTAAAAGAACTATCCTCATAGTCCTTGTTTCATTTTTTAACGAACTTGACACAAGACAAGGAACTCTGCTCCAAACACCTTGATTAAATACCAAAAGAGGCCATGGCTTCAAGGAGGTTCTAATCGGATCGAAGAACAACACTCTAAAAGTGATACATGTCAAGGGATCAAAATGAAAAATCAGGCTCCAATGCCACCAGTGCATCATGTACTACATCACCTACTAGATCATCAGTAGATGTGGGCATGGAAAAAGTGGCCATGTCATTAACTTGTGGTGGGGATGATACTAATTACATATAAGAACCATTTAGGGATGATGGTTGATTGGGAGTTGCTTCAGGACCAATAAATGTAAGCTAATCAATGATCACAACACTTCCTTCATGTGGGAAACATGTCACTCGAAAGAGAGAAGAAATAAGAGCTCTCATGACGTACACATAGTCACGGCCAAGGAGTAGATTAAAATCTAAAGGGCCTTGGAAAACCATCACATCTATATAAATATTATTTCCTCCCAAAGTAATAGGTAACTTAGGAAGGATCCCTAACGGTTGATTGGTTCCTCTGTTAAAAGCTAACATATTCTAGGTGACGGGGATAAGCTGAGGAGAACCTAAAGCTTTCTAACTAGTTGAGGAAAGAATGCTAACAGATGCACCCTTATCTATGAATGTGCTAGGTATGGCTATATGGTAAGCTTGGGCTATAATCTGGAAATGCACATAAGACAGATGGTGATATCTTGCTAGTCGACTCCAATCGAAAGAAGTAACTAAACTACTCGAAGGGGGTGTCGTAGGAACATGAGAGTTTCCCTCTCTCTCTATGGGAACAGGAGAACCTCTCTCATGCACCTTGGGAATGGGAGGATTTCCCTCCAGTTCATTCAAAACTATAGAAACCAGAAGAACCTGATCAATATGAAGTTCACTCTCTAACAGGAAGGTACGGTTAACTAAAGGTGGAGCCAGGTCTACTAGTTTCTCAACCAATGGTTGGTCAAGAATGGACACGCGAGAATCACTTTCAGAGAGAATGTGGTTGAACAAAAATGAATTTTGATCAATCACTGGATCAACTAACAGAGGATCAAGGGAAATCTTTCGATAACCAGCAGGAAGACAAGGGTGGGAAGAAGTAAGGTTTTCCAACTCTTTGGAAACCTCATCTAGAAGAGGACAAAGGTGAAGGGGATGATTACCTTGACACAACCTATAGGGAAATTTAACTTTTCCCTTTTTACCATGGACCTTATTATTAGTAGATGAAGGTTTATCACCAGCATGATCTTCGAAGGCTGATGACAAAGGTTCATGGGAACCTTTGGACCACACTTCCAATACCTTTGGAATAACCTTTGGAATACTAGGACAATTTTAAAGAAGGTGGTCACCTTTACATAAAATGCAAGGGAATTTTACTTTCTGGGGTTGGTTGGAAGATTTTTCTACATCACTTTAATCTATATAAATGGCTTCTCGGTCACCCCCTTGATTATTTTTCTTCTTCTTCTTCTTCCTCTTCTTCTTCTTCTTAGCTTCCTGGTTACTAGAATCTAAAATTTCACCAAGCAAAGAGGACTAATGGTGTGAAGAAATAGGCAAAGAAGGCAAGGGGTCAACTTTACGATCAACATGAGGTTGATGTTGTTCAAGTGGAGGAGAACTCGGATGAAAAGTAGTTTGGACACTCGAAACCACCGAGGTCAAAAATAACCCAACTGGCAGACTAATGGTCAATCTAGGAAGGGACAATGTCGCCATATAGGGAGCACCAGTATTTCCAAAAGAAGCAAAAGGGCTAGGATTCCTGTCAAAGGGATTTCCTTGATTGGTAGACTCAGAAAATGTTTCCATAAATATCAACCTAAGATCTACTAAGGAGTATTTTCATAGGAAGGATGTTTTTCTTTGGTCAATCAGTTGATTTTAGAAATCTAACAAAAAAAACAAAATAAAAAGAGGTAAGCTAGGCAAAAGGGTTTACCAAGTATCCGCGAACCGCAATATACACCTTAGTAAAAACCAAGGACTTAATGTACGTTGGCCAATCTCCCTGAATGTTTTGTTTGGTGTATCATGTTTACAAGGCGGCTGACTCAGTTTCCTATGGCTAAAGGATAACAACATAGTGGGGTATCACAATATATACTCGATGGTATGGGGAGCACAAGTATGTGTTAACGTTGTGAAACTCATAACCGTTCGGTGAGAGCGTTCTCATATACTTGCCATACTGAAGTGCCCCTGATATACCCAAAAGTACTGGAGAACCTTTGATATACTTCCGTACCAAACTTGGATTTCACCCCTGAGATACAATGCAGGCAGTTAATGATGATTGTTATGTTTAAAGACATCGAAAAACATCTCTATACTAGACCTCTAGATATTTACGTTAAGTTCTAAATGATCCTTAGGTTAATTGAGGTAAATTTTAATGTTTATCTTCAATTATGTTTCAGTTTTGGGCTCAACGATGTCATGAGAATTCCTATGATGCAAATAAATGAGACAAATAAAATATTTTCATTCGATGAAGGCTAAACTAATGAAGGAAAAGAGACAACCAAATAATGCATCAAACAAGAAAAAAATGCATCAAAACATAACTCTTTATCTTTACAATGCAAAATGTAAAAATGAAATCTACTCTTTCACTTTCACTAACAAATGCAAAGCCAAAATGAAAACCTATGAGAAACAAAAATCACTTTTCTTTCACTAAGATGCACTAATATTTTTTTCTTTTACTTTCACTTTGATTCAACAATGCAAACTAATGCAATGAGCAAAGGGGAAAATGCAATTTAAAACAACTAAAATGAAAATTTCATTCACTTTTGGTTTTGAATGCAAATTATTTCAAAAATACTTAAATGAAGAAGATCCTTTCACTTTTCTCTTCGAAACAATTAAATTAAAAAAAAACATTCACTTTCAGTCCTACCAAACCAAACAATTGTAATCTAAGTTTGACAATGGAGTAGAAATCATTTTCAAAGTACCAAAATTATTCAACACTAATGAAAATAACCTCACAAACATAAATCGAAAGCAACTTGAAAATAATGTCCTGACTGCAGCAAGACTTCTACATGGAAACAATCAATATCACAGAGACAAGCCAAGCAATAAGTGAAGGGTGACCTAGACCTAGAAACCCTAGAAGGAAATCAAGCTCCAAACACAGAGTAGGTACTTCCCTTGCAACGAGAGAAAACTGTTTCGTGAACTGTTAGATCCCAACCGTGTAGTCATTTGAACAGATGAATACCCTCCTAAACCTCTCATCTCGCATTTGCCCTTTCTCTATGGTCTAAAACCTTTGTAGCACTCGTCCTGAGTTATCCTCCACAAAAGGCATTGTGCTACTTAGTATCTTTTGGCTTCCAACCCAATTTTCTGGTAGCTTTGTGAGCAACATACATCAGGTAATATATTTTTCCTTGAATATTAGTGTATTTATTATGTTGCCAAGGGTTTCTTGGGTGTTAACTATAAATTGGTCATTAGGTCTTGAGTTAAGGATTCACTTCTAATTATTACTTGGTTTTTGTAATTATTTTAGTAACTAATTTGCCTTGCTCTTTTGGCTTCCAACCCAATTTTCTGGTAGCTTTGTGAGCAACATACATCAGGTAATATATTTTTCCTTGAAGATTAGTGTATTTATTATGTTGCCAAGGGTTTCTTGGGTGTTAACTATAAATTGGTCATTAGGTCTTGAGTTAAGGATTCACTTCTAATTATTACTTGGTTTTTGTAATTATTTTAGTAGCTAATTTGCCTTGCAACCCAATTCTCTAGTAGCTTTGTGAGCTTTGTGAACAATACATCAGGTAATATATTTTTCCTTGAAGATTAGTGTATTTATTATGTTGCCAAGGGTTTCTTGTGTGTTAACTATAAATTGGTCATTAGGTCTTGAGTTAAGGATTCACTTCTAATTATTACTTGGTTTTTGTAATTATTTTAGTAACTAATGATTTTCCCCTTGATGTAGAACCTTCAAGGTATTATAGAAGGATGTTTTGAAGGATATTTATTATTTTGAGAGAGATTGGGTTATTGTAAAGCATCAGGTAATATATTTTTCCTTGAAGATTAGTGTATTTATTATGTTGCTATGTTGCCAAGGGTTTCTTGGGTGTTAACTATAAATTGGTCATTAGGTCTTGAGTTAAGGGTTCACTTCTAATTATTACTTGGTTTTTGTAATTAGAATAGGTCTTGAGTGATGTTTTGAAGGATATTATTTTGAGAGAGATTGGTTTGTTGTAAAGCATCAGGTAATATATTTTTCCTTGAAGATTAGTGTATTTATTATGTTGCTAAGGGTTTCTTGGGTGTTAACTATAAATTGGTCATTAGGTCTTGAGTTAAGGATTCACTTCTAATTATTACTTGGTTTTTGTAATTATTTTAGTAATATGTTGCCAAGGGTTTCTTGGGTGGTAACTATAAATTGGTCATTAGGTCTAACATACCCTCTTGTAACCCATATTTGTCAATAATAGTATCGAGGCTTCATTATTCAAGAAGATTTGAATCTATGACCTTCTTGGTACAAATATCCTAATGCTGCCAATTACAGTTAATGTCTCAAATTTCTTCCTAATTATTTACCTTTCTAGGTATGAAGTCTCTTTAACTCTTGTAACCCATATTTATCAATAATAGTATTGGGGTTTCATTATTCAAGAAGATTTGAATCTATGACCTTAGTTAATGTCTCAAATTTCTTCCTAATTATTTACCTTTCTAAGTATGAAGTCTCTTTAAATCTTGTAACCCATATTTGTCAATAATATTATCGGGGTTTCATTATTCAAGAAGATTTGAATCTATGACCTTCTTGGTACGAAGATTTGAATCTATGACCTTCTTGGTACAAATATCTTAATGCTGTCAATTACAGTTAATGTCTCAAATTTCTTCCTAATTATTTACCTTTCTAGGTATGAAGTCTCTTTAACTCCTCCATTTTAGTGCCTAAATAAAAAAATAGAAATAGAAATTACTAAAAAATATTTACCTTTCTAGGTATGAAGTCTCTTTAACTCTTCCTTAAGTGATTCCTTTCTACTAAATTTCTCATTTCAAATTTCTTCCTAATTATTTACCATTCTAGGTATGAAGTCTCTTTAACTCCTAGAATTGGGACATTTGAGTGACTTGCGGGAGGCGAGCGATGGCATCTAGTAGCAGCTAGGGTTTCGACATTCCGGTAAACCTGTGGCAGCAGGGTTTCTACACTGTGCATTCAGATCTGACAGTGGCAGCGGGCGTTTCAGAACACAGGCTGATCAGGTAGTCCCAATGGTACCCTCGCAGGGGGATGGGGCAGCGTTTCCGCCCTTTAACGGAAGCCAGCAAGGACCAGAGGGTAACACAAGCAATGAATCAGTGAATCAAGTCAAATCCACAGGGGAAACGCAGAACTCGGCGGATCCTCAAGCTCCAAATGAACATCCAAAGGTTAGTTCTTCCACCTGTAAACCTGTTTCTAATCATAGGCCAGAAGTTGAACTGCCCAGCGACCGAATAAATGGAAGAATACAATACATGAGAGACCACGCTCTTATAGGAAAATTTATGGGTTTCTGGCCTAATGAAAAGGCACTAAGAAGCTGGATAAATAGCAAATGGAGGCCAAAAGGTGAAATAACCCTCCTCTTAGGTCCAAAACGATTTTTTACAGCTATTTTCAACTGCCTGGAAGACAAAAATAGGGTATTCGATGGGGGGCCATATTTCTTCAAATCTGCAGGGCTCTACCTCAGAGAATGGGTAGCCTGCTTTAACCCAGATAAGGAAGACCTTAGCTATGCTCCAGTATGGATCAGACTATATTCGCTGCCATGGGAATATTGGGATGAGGACTCTTTAAAATCCATTGGATCGGTGATAGGAGATTTTGTAAAAGTGGCAGAAGAAACCAAAACTGTGAGATATACGACATATGCCTCTTATGCCTGGATATGTGTTTACATGGATCTAAAGCAACCATTGCCAGATACGGTAAGACTCTTCCATGAGGGTCATGATTGGATCCAAGCGATTGACTATGAGCAGGTGCCTTTTCGCTGTAGGAAATGTCATGTTATTGGACACCTCTTCAGAGATTGTCCTCTGAACAAGAAGGTGGAATCTCCAAAGAATCAAGAACCACAACAGCAGGATGGCTTTACCAAAGTGACAAACAGAAGGCGTGGAAGCAAGAAAACGAATGCACCTCCAAAGTCTACGCCAGCAGAGAACTCCAAACCCTCCACAAGCAACAGTTTTGGGGTGCTAGCAAATACGAAAACTCAGGATGAACCCAGCAAGGAAAAGCCAACACCCAAGGCAACTACGCAGGAGAAACCAAATTTGACCCAGCAAAGCGAAAAGACTCAGCCGGTTTCAGAAACCTGGAGAAATCCGGTTATGGACATTAACAATCCCTCACAGAGCAAGAACAAAGGGAAGGAGGAAGAAGAAAATCTGCAAGAAACACATTTCATGGAAGACGACAGTGAATCAATTGATATTGGGGAATTCGACATTCTGGGTCTGGAACAAGCTTGTAAATCAGGCAACTTTGATAAAATCCCTGAAACCCAAGTCGACAACTTAGTGGAAATATTAAACAAGGCCCAAAAGAAATACTCCCTAGGAGTACAAACAGACAGCAAATGGGATGGCAAATTTGCATCCAAAGACAACAAAAAAAGGGGAAGGAAAACAGCATTGGAACGAACAATCAAGATTGGAGAAGTCCTGGTCGAGTCCGGCAGATATGCCAAACTCACCAAGTATTTCAACACCAATTTAACACCCTCTCAATGAAGCTAATATCTTGGAACATAAGAGGGCTCAATAGCCCCAGGAAAGGGAAACCCTTAAAAAATTTGATCATGGAAGAAAAACCAACAATCCTATTTCTACAGGAAACTAAATGCACGTCGAATATTTTGGAAAAAGCAGCTGCTAAAGCATGGCCTGGAGGTCAAGTGATAGCCGTAGAGGCGCAAGGGGCTTCAGGTGGACTCGCAATTTTATGGGATGCAAGAAAGATACATTTAGAAAATATACATGCTAACAAAAACTTCATTCAGGCTGTTTTCTATCTTCTGGGCACAAACATTTATGGCCACATCACGAATGTTTATTTCCCACAAGAAACGCAGCAGAAAGCAGCAATTCTAAACTCAATAGAGCAGCTCAATATAGACAAGATGCATCCGCTTTGGGTGACAGGAGGAGACTTTAACATGATAGCTTCATCAGAGGAAAAGCTCGGCGGTCGCTGTAGAACCAATAGGGATGGATTGCTTCTAAAAGATTTTATTCAAAGTAACTGGCTCATCGATTTACCTACAGCAAATGGCCTCTACACATGGACAAACAAACGAGTGGCTCCCATGCAGATAGCTTCCCGCCTGGACAGGTTCTTGATCTCAGATAACGCAGTCCATGTAGGAGGAGAATTCACAGCCCACATCATTCCATTTTCAGGGTCGGACCATTGGCCTATAGAGCTGCTCTGGAACAGGCCTGGTAACAATATCAAAAAACCTTTTAGATTCGAAGCATTCTGGCTTTCCCATCCAGATTTCAAGGACTTCATAAACACTACATGGCAAAATTGTAATCCGATTGAGAACTCCAAAATGGCAAGATTCCAAAAAAAATTGAAGTTGCTCAAGGGAGAAATAAAGCGATGGAATAAAAACACCTTTGGCAATATTTTTAAGGAAAAGGAAAAGCTTCTCCAAGAACTTAAAAATATTCAGCAAAGATTAATCCTAGAAGGGCGATCAGAGGAGCTATCACTAAAGGAACAAGAAATGGAAGGAAAACTTCTGGAACGAGAGAGACAAGAGGAAGTTCTATGGAGGCAGAAATCCAGAATCCGATGGCTGAAGGAGGGGGAGAAGAACACCAAGTTCTTCCACAGAACCACAGTGCAAAGAAGAATGCAAAACCAAATCTCACAGGTTACCAATGCCTAGGGAGCAAAACTGGAGACTCAGGAAGAAATAGAAAAGGAATTCCTACGATATTTTAAAGAAATGAGTCAAGAGCCAAACATCAACAGAGATCCGGCCATAGACAGCATCACAGGGCATATTCTGCGGCTGATAACAGAGGAGAAAAATTCCCTGCTTCTCAAACCAATTAGTCTCCAAGAGGTAGAAATTGTTGTAAAATCTTTAAAGGCGGGAAAAGCTCTAGGTCCCAATGGCTTCTTGTCAAACTTTTTCCACCACTTCTGGGAATTTATCAAATGGGAAGTGTGGCAAGTTGTGGAAGAATCACGTAGCATGCGATGGATGTATCCAGGCCTAAATGCAACTTTCATAGCTCTAATACCTAAATCGGAGGAGTCCAACTCCCCTGATAAATTCAAGCCCATCGCCCTGTGCAATATCATTTACAAGATTGTCTCAAAGGTAGTGGCGCTAAGATTAAAACCGATGCTCCCCGGCATCATCTCCCCAGAGAAATCCGGATATGTCGAAGGAAGGCAAATTACAGGCGGAATAATTCTCTCTCATGAGATAATTCATTCTCTCAAACATTCAAAAAAACCAGGTATGCTTCTAAAGATTGATCTATCTAAAGCCTTCGATAGTATAAGCTGGGATTACATGCAAAAATATTTAGGTGTGTTTGGTTTTGCCAATGCATGGATTAGATGGATCATGAATCTTATCTCTTCCTCCTTCTTTTCTATCTTGATTAATGGGATTCCCTCCTCAACTTTCCGTCCCTCAAGGGGATTGAGACAAGGAGATCCTCTGTCCCCGTTCTTGTTTATCATAATGGCGGAAGGTTTGGGAAGAAGCCTTAACTCAGCAATCCGATCCCAAGCTCTCAAAGGCATTAACCTTCATGGTGCCCCTACCATTTCCCATCAGCAATTTGTAGATGACAACATGATCTTTGGCCACTCCTCTGTCCAAGAAGCCCGATATCTAAACACTTTTCTTAACAACTTCTCTGAAGCCTCTGGTGCTCGCATTAATAAAGTCAAATCCCAGATATTATTTTTTAATACCCATCCGACTACTCAGCGAGCCATAGCTCGAATCTTAGGCTTCTCCATTGCCTCTCTGCCCTCCAAATACCTAGGCGCCCCCCTCCTAGCATCTGCTCAGAAACACTCATCCTGGACTTCTCTCCTGGAAAGGCTGGAAGCCAAACTCTTGCTCTGGACTCACCGCTCTCTAAATATGGCCAGCCGACTAGTGCTAATCAAGGCGGTACTTCAGTCCATGCCATTATACTTATTTTCAATACTGGCGGCACCAAAGTGGGTCTTAAAAGCCATTAAAAAATTGCAACGAAACTTCTTATGGGGCAGTACAGGACCTAACAGGAAATGGGCATTAGTCAAATGGGAGAAAGCATGTCTCTCGAAGAAGGCAGGGGGAATTGGTCTCCGTGATCCCGGACACAGCAATGCGATCATGGGAGCAAAAATATGGTGGAAATGGTTATCCTATCCAGGAACATTATGGGCCAGATTCTGGACAGCAAAATATGCCAGCAATCTACCTCTGGAGGAGTGCATACGAATGACAGAATGAAGCAAAGGCTCAACTATATGGAGTTCAGCGATAATGCACAGAGATCTCATCCAAAATCATAGCTTCTGGGAAGTGAAGGACGGTGGCACAACACGTTTCTAGACCAATTCCTGGCAGCAACTCCCATGTTTGGCCAATACAATCCAAGAAGTGCCAGCACATTACATTCACCAACAGGAAATGGTTAATCAATTCTGGAATCCCAATAAAGATTCTGATCACCGAACCTGGAGAGATGCACAAGAAATTATACCAGACAGCTCGGAGGCAGTTCAACGGTCCCTAGCTGAAGAGCTCCAAAAGAGGAAGATTCTCAAAGAGACAGATCAGGATAAACTAAGGTGGGGATACGAAGAGAAAGGTACATATACAACCAAAGAAGCTTATCTTATCATTCTCAAAGATCAGTTGACCAAGGACAAGTTATGGGAGAAAATATGGAGCACTCCTATATGGCCAAAGATCTCCACCTTCCTTTGGCTCCTATCTCACAACAGGATTCTCACCTAGGATAATCTCAGAAAAAGAAAATTTTCAGGACCCTCAATATGTCTCAATTGCAAAATGGAGGAGGAATCGGTTGTTCATCTTATGCAATTATGTACTTTTAGCAGAAGAATATGGGAGAAAGTCTCATTTCGCTGCTAAAAGGAAGGCCGCGTGATAGGAGATTTAAACAACACCTTACGCAATTGGCCTCAGAAGCCCTATCAAAGAAACATTCTCAACTCGCTCTGGCAAATAATCCCAGGAATAGTAATGTGGAACCTATGGAAAGAGCGAAATCGTAGAATCTTCAAAAATCAGTCAATGGATGAGCAGCAAGTATGGAAGATCATAAACAAGAACGTTCAGGAAACACTATCCACTAAATGTTGGTCCCAGGAAGATTTCCCGTCCAATAACAAGGAGCAAGCGATATGGAATAATTGGCAAATCCATTTACAATATTCCAACTTTCTTCCAGGCAACTCTATTAGACAGCAGGATATCCCCACAATTTGGTCCCCTCCGCCCATAAATACGTACATGCTCAACTTTGACAGGGCTTCAAAAGGAAATCCTGGAACCACAGGATATGGAGGAGCAGTAAGAAATCATCAGGGACAAGTGCTCAAAGTCTTCTTTGGCTCCATTGGATGGAATACAAACAATGTGGCTGAACTAGAAGGACTCTGGAGAGGACTTAACATCACCCAAAAGGAAGGACTCACTCCCCTGATAGTTGAAGGGGATTCTCAAATCATAATCAATATGGCGACCAAGATTCAACAAGGAACAGAGTCTCAGAAAGTCAGTAGGAGCTGGAGAATGGTAACCAGGCTTGAGCTTCTTCAATTATGGCTAAGGGACAATAAAGTAATAACTTTCAAACACTTCAGGTGCGAAGGGAATAAACTGGCAGATTTCTTGGCCAATTTAGGAGTGGATAGGGGGAGGGACCATTTCGAAGGATTACTTCAGGGTAATGTCTCGGAGACAGAATGGTAAACCTTTCAGGCGATACTAAGGAACGATACTCAGATGAAGGCTCAAGATCACCTGGATGCGGGTGTCATTCCTCGCATTTAAGCTCCATGCATCACCCACGCGCAGCGTACAGGAAGCCACGCCTCAGACAGGTGGTGTCAATGGGTTCTGGGCTGGCCTCTGCCCCAAGAGAATTTACGAGCCTTAATTGCTCATCAATGCAATTGCACTCCCAAGGAAACGAAGCCCGTTATCTCAGAATGGCGAAAACACTCTTTCTACTCTGTATGCAGTTCGGCTCTGGCATTGTGAGGAGCGAAGTTAAGTCCAGTGTTGAGGAGGGAGGCTCTGAGGGCAACAAGCCCACCCTCGAGTCCATCCCCTGTCCAATTCTTGTGGTCTGCTCACAGTATTCAAGGGAGAATTTGAGGTTGGCTGTTTGGCTGCTTGGCCATCGGGGAAACCTCTTGAACAAGACGCTCTCCACCGGCAATTTTACAGGAAGACGTGGGAATCAGGAAGCTCGGCTCATTCCTCAGAGAGCAGTTGATTATTTTGTGTCTACTATGGCTCCTCACACTCGGGCTACACCTCGCCGTGGGCGCAATTCAGGGCAGCGAGGAGGCACAGGAGGTAGGGGCCAATCCAGCCCACGGCGCATCTCTCCCTTGGCCTATGCATCGCCCCCTCTTTCGACTCTGAGCACTCTGGTTCAGACATCAGCAATTCGGTTCAAACAGCGTATCTTCAGTACCGTCGCAGGACGAATAAGCCCATTGTAAAGGCCATGATCACTGTCATTTTTTCCGAGGAGGATGATGAGGAAGGAAGCTGGAAGGCCGAAACAGAGGAAAAGATGCCTCCCTCCTCGGATAATTCAACAAAGTTCTTATAGCCCTGAGTTACAGAGCAGGCTAGACGAAGAGAGCACCCTTGGGTACTCGACGGAGCAGGCTGAAGCCTTAAAGGAAATTGGCAGCCTGAAAGGAAAAGAGCCCATGGAAACTTCTCAGAATCCAATGAATGTTCAAATGGAAGTTCACGGCAGCAATCCTTCCTCACCTCAGAGCAAGGCGAGGGATGAGGAGCCAGAAGACTCCTTCGACTACACCCTGTACCTAAAACTGCCGCCTGGTATTGAACGTATCGAAGACATTCCAGATGGGATGGAGGTGACATGGGAACGCGACCCGGAACGTGCAGCAGAGGATCGAAAGAAGCGTGAACTGGAACGTGAAGCTGAGGACCGGAAGAAGCAGCCCAAGTAATGGCAGGAGCGCTAAGAGTAAGCCTTTGGTTTTAGGCGCAAGATGTTTTTTCCTTTTTGGTTCAGCTACATTTTGAGGAGGGCAGCAATCGACGACATGCTGCATGCAGTCCCTGTTTTTTTGTAACTTGTCTTTCAGTCCTGGATAATTTTGGGTTACTATGCCTGACAATGTCGCTGTAAAAACTATTTCTGCTAATGTTTTTTGTCCTCTAGCATGTATAAGCAGAGGATTAAGGTTGACATGGAAAGCTTTGACAGAGAGTTGAACACACGCTCTCAGAGGTTAAAACCTCTTGTAAATACTTTTTTGTTTTTTTAATATAAATAGTTT
>APFE031203342.1:91812-109882 GCA_000404065.3 Pinus taeda | reverse complement strand
GGGCAATGAAATTTAGTGGTTCCACCCCCTCTCCCTGTTTCAGCCCTGTGAACATATTTCCACAATGGGGTTTGGTCTTGTTTAGTTTTTTGAGGGTCCTGTTCACCCTCCTCCAGCTTCTCCTCACCGGGGTTTTCACCAATTTGACTTTCTCCAGCTTCTTCATCCCCCTCTTCAATTTGCCCCCTTCGTTTCCTACTCTCCAGCACCATAATAACCATAAAAGGGACCAGGAAGAGGAAAATGCCTAGAAATATAGTCAGGTCCATGGTGTTCGATGTTTGTAGGGTTTTGATTCAACAATCTACAAATTAATTTAATTTATTGGGATTAATTAACTTAATTTATTAATTTAATTCAAATTCATAATTTTAAAACTCAATAAACTAAATTAAATTGACTAAATTACTACCTAACTAAATTTAAACTAGCTAGATTAGCTAAATTACTAAGTTACTTACCTCTGCAGGCTTGCTCCTCGCTCCTCACTCTTCAGCACTTGCTCCTTGCTCCTTTGCTCTTGCTCTTGCTCCTCAGCCAAGCTCAATGTTCGATAATGAAATTTTTTTATGCCCTTTGGGCTTTTAAAACAATTTTTTTTTTTTTTAATTTAATTTTTTTTTAGGTCCGTGGAATTTTTTTCTTCCGACCCGCTCCCGCACGGTTCAAATCACTCCCGGAGCAATTTTTTAATGCCCGGGAGCGATCGGGAGCGATCGCTCCACGATCGCTCCTGGGCTTAAAAAAGCGCTCCGGGAGCGACCGCTCCCTAAGTCGCTCCCGAAAATGGCAGGGAGCGAAATTTTTTTTGACGGAATCGCGCTCCCGAAAATCGCTCCCGTCCGGGAGCGATTTCAGGAGCGCGCTCCCGAGGCGCTCCGGAGCCGCTCCCGCCCGGAGCGCGCTTCGGGAGCGGGTTCGATGGGGGGGGGGCGCTCCCCTGCAACTATGGCCATGACATTGTGTAGTGGTGGCACAACGGGACATCCATGACATTGTGCAGCAGTGGCACAATGTTTCTGATATGGTTCTACGCCTTAAAGATGATGACCCTGTGCCTCCATATCCACTGCCTTGGGAGGATGCTGAAGGAGTTCTTTGTGATTGTGAGCTTGGTTCAAAGAAACCCCTTGATTTTTTTGATTTGTATTGCGCTTCCTCCTCCTCCCTTATGTATTTGGCTCTATCTGCTGTTGACACCGCTGCACAAGTTTTGATTCCTATTTGTTTGTCTCCATCCCATGGCCTTTTCCCGCAGAGGTGTCTTCTAGCACGGGTGTATGAACCTGTGTAATCAGTGTTGCAATGGGGGCAATGAAATTTAGTGGTTCCACCCCCTCTCCCTGTTTCAGCCCTGTGAACATATTTCCACAATGGGGTTTGGTCTTGTTTAGTTTTTTGAGGGTCCTGTTCACCCTCCTCCAGCTTCTCCTCACCGGGGTTTTCACCAATTTGACTTTCTCCAGCTTCTTCATCCCCCTCTTCAATTTGCCCCCTTCGTTTCCTACTCTCCAGCACCATAATAACCATAAAAGGGACCAGGAAGAGGAAAATGCCTAGAAATATAGTCAGGTCCATGGTGTTTGATGTTTGTAGGGTTTTGATTCAACAATCTGCAAATTAATTTAATTTATTGGGATTAATTAACTTAATTTATTAATTTAATTCAAATTCCTAATTTTAAAACTCAATAAACTAAACTAAATTGACTAAATTACTACCTAACTAAATTAAACTAGCTAGATTAGCTAAATTACTAAGTTACTTACCTCTGCAGGCTTGCTCCTCGCTCTTCAGCACTTGCTCCTTGCTCCTTTGCTCTTGCTCTTGCTCCTCAGCCAAGCTCAATGTTTGATAATGAAATTTTTTTATGCGCTTTGGGCTTTTAAAATTTTTTTTTTTTTTTTTTGTTCTTTTAATTGGGTTCGCGGAATTTTTTTCCGCCGACCCGCTCCCGGCGCGGTTCAAATCGCTCCCGGAGCAATTTTTTAATGCCCGGGAGCGATCGGGAGCGATCGCTCCCGGGCTTAAAAAAGCGCTTTGGGAGCGACCGCTCCCTAAGTCGCTCCCGAAAATGGCAGGGAGCGAAATTTTTTTGACGGAATCGCGCTTCCGAGGCGCTCCGGAGCCGCTCCCGCCCGGAGCGCGCTTCGGGAGCGGGTTCGATGGGGGGGGGGGGCGCTCCCCCGCAACTATGGCCATGACATTGTGTAGTGGTGGCACAACTAGACAGCCATGACATTGTGCAGCAGTGGCACAATGGGACAACCATGACATAGTGCAGCAGTGGCACAATAAGACAACCATGACATTGTGCAGCAGTGTCATAATGGGACAACAAGCATGTGCAGCATGGTTCTGCACGATGAGGTGCAACATGATGACGAGATGCAGCACAATGATAGGTGAAGGAGTCACCTTGGAGAATCAGTTGAAGCAGCATGTCTTCAACTAGTCTCATGTATCGTCTTGTTAGAGATGATCTATTCTTTTATCTAGAAAGTCAAAGTGTTGACTTCTGTTGTAAATGTACTATCTCTCTCTCTCTCTCTGCTGAACTATTGAAGAACATATAAGAACAATTGATGAAGGATTTCCCCACATTGGGGTTTGTCCTTGGCTAGCGCCACATCTTGTGTCCTCTTGTCTTGGCTTGTCTTCTGCGATTTATGTTTATGTTCTATCTGCAGTTTACTTTAATGCTAATGTGATTGCTAATCTGGGAAAGATATTGAGCTAATTGTGAAAATTGAAATAAATTGCTCTAAGCATAGAACATAACTAAAATTAACACATCTTGATGAGGGTCTTGGTGGGCCTTTTGATGATGACTATGGAGATAAAAGCTTCTTGTTGTTGTAGACTGTCTCCTTGATTATATAGAAAAAAAACCCTTGCTGTTGTAGACTAATCCTTTAGTCTTGACAAAGCCCTTCTACCTGCTTTGTTGCCCTTCTTGCAAACTGATCCTTGTACGCCTCTTTTTGTTGTCCTTCCTTTGACTTCAGCACCTTAGCTCTGATACCATGTTGAAGAATCTAGGGCACTTAGAGTTAATGAGATTCTTCTTGGCTTGATAACTATTTGTGAGGTATTTTAACTTTTTCTTCTTAGCACAATCTTCACTTGTTACTATTAGAGTGTGTGTTCTTAGTTGATCGAATAGCTACCAAAACAAAGAGACAAAAACACAAGATGTTGGCTTTCTGCCAGGGCCAAACCTCTCCCTCTTGGAGACGAAAACCCACACAAAATTGTTCTTATAGAGATTCCAATTGACGAATAGCAAGACCATGACCCTTGACCTATTATGCCACTCCAAGACCAAGACACCAATCCTCTTCTTTGTCACTGCTGAGATCACCATCATTGTTTCACCATGACTGCTCCTTCACCGAGATCTTCATCATTATCTTGACCTTGTCTTCATTAGGATCATGACTGATATCATGATTGCAATTATGCTGAGGACAGGTTTCTGTCTAGGATGTATGCTGCACCGAGATCCTTCTCATTATACTGAGACTATGAGAGGGTGTTAATGTGAGATCACCTGGATCCTTCACATCACACATGAGTCGAGACTATGACTGTATTAGGTATGCTGAGACAAATATCTTCAAGACTTTAGGGAGGCCGAGACTTTATCTGAGATACTCAACTGAAATCCACAAGGATCCTCCTCCATACGAAACACTGAACTGTTGTCTTCATCTTAGATTCCTGTACCACTTACTTGTCTGAGATTTCAGAGAGGTATGCGAAGATGTCACTGTAAAATTGTGAGGGTATAGGCTCCTCTATATAGTTGTTTGTCCCTGTATTTGAGCCGACATGTCCATTGAAAGGATGTGTCTCCATATGTGAGTCGACTTGATATTTATATATATTTTGAGGTTGACATGACTTCTTTCTACATCGTTTTGCTGGCTAACTTCTTCTTGTGATTGTCTTAGAGGATTGTGCTTGTCTTGGAGGGTTGATCTAGACAGTAGATTGACTCATATACATTTTATATATGCTCAAGAAGAGCTCTTCAATACTTTTCTTTGACTCTTTGACTTTCATATAACACTTTAACATGAGCTAGACCTATGTAATGAGCAAGAAACTCATTTTTATAATTTACAAAGATAATATTTCTTTTCTTTTACAAGTACAAAGATCAAAATTACATTTATGAAGACCGAACCTAGTTACACTTTCTTCAACAAAAACAACCCCTGATCCAACGCTAAAGCAACACCCCGATGTGCTTTTCCTATCCACTAAACTACCTACCCAATCTACATTTGTGAAACCACATAAGTTGATACCATCACCTCGAGTATATCTCAACCCATACTTGATTGTGCTGCGCAAATACTTCACAATGTGAGTAGCTACTGTTCAATGCACTCGTCCCACCATAAATTGACTAAGAGTGTTGATGGCAAAGTAAATATCTAGTCTGGTGTTGTTGACTAGATACATGAGGGAACTGATAAGTTGTCTATACAAGGTTAGGTCATTGTCCTCGTCCTTTGATGCATCCATCTTCCTCCAGTTTGTAATCATCAACATAGGCATAGGTTTACAATCTTGTATCCTGAATCTCTGTAGCATATTTGCCTTAACCAAGGAAGATCCCACATCCTTCTACCATACTTCCAAGCCTAGGAAATAATGCATCAACCCCAAACGCTTCATGTCAAACTCTACTGCCAAGTTTCTCTTGCAGTCCTCTATGAGTCCCGATGACCCAATCAAAAAGAGGTCATCCACATACAACACTAAGATGAGTGGCTCATCTTCTATTATCAAATAGTAAAGGTTGGGATCTGCATCACTCTTGACGAATCCCATCTGCTGCAAGTAGCTGTCAATCCAACCATACCATGCCCTAGGAGCCTGCTTGAGTCCATATGGTGCTTTTTTCAGTCTGCACACATGTGTGCCCCTCTCATGTGTCTCGAAGCCCTCTCACTGTTTTATATATACCTCCTCCTCTATCACCCCGTTCAAGAAGGTTGTCTTGACATCCATTTGGTGAATGTTCTATCCCATCTGCATTGCTAGAGATATAATTGACTGGATAGAAGTATAATTGGCAACTAGGGCGAAGGTCTCCTCATAATCTATATCTTCCTTCTGCATATACCCCTTTGCCACTAACCTAGCCTTGTACTTCTCCACGATGCCATTTGTAGCGTAGTTGATCTTATAAATCCATCGAGAGCCCACAATTGACCTATCCTCAGGTCTCGACACCACCTTCCAAACATCATTTGTCATGATATAGCTATACTCTTCCACCATGGCATCTATCCACACTTGGTGTTGTGCGGCCTCTTGATAGCTGGAAGGTTATACAACCTTTGCCACCAATGATTGGTACCTGTCTGGCTGTATGCATTCTTGCTTTTTCGTCCTAGGAGCTCCTATGGACTTCTCCACGTCCCTCAACGTTTGACGAACTTCTCTGCTGGTATGTCCACTAGTGGTGGGAGGATCGACCAACTCCTCATCCTGCCTCTGCTGCTCTGTCTGCTGCGTACTCACAAGATCTCTTGCACCTGAGGTTGTGTTGGTACTAGTGACTGTATTAGATCCCTGTGATTGTCTGTGCGACTTTCCTTATGACTTCCCCTGCTACTAGACCAGTGGAGTCCTTGTTGGCTTATTCTTATCATTTGCTGGCAATTCACAAGATCCCTTGATGGCTCTATCCTCCATAAATTTCACGTCTCGTTTCACAATAATCTTCTTGCTACAGGGAATGTGGATCTTGTCTGCTTTTAATGTTTTGCTATACCCAACGATGAATCCCTCCTTTGCAGTCTGATCCAGTTTAGCGTGTTTTCATCTGCGACATGGCAATAAGCTATGCTGCCAAAGATTTTGAAGTGACTTAATTTTGGCTTCTTAATTGAGATGAATTCTTCTGGTGTTATCTTCCCCAAAACCCTGTGAGGAACCATGTTTTGGATATACACTGTTGTGGTACAAGCCTCTTCCGGTAAAGACTTGGGCAAATCCTGATCATATATCATTGCGTTCACAACCCCAACTATTGAATTGTTTTGATGCTTCGTGTTAATTTTAGGTATGTTCTATGCTAGAGCAATTTATTTAATTTTTACAGTCAACAATCACATCAGCATTAAAGTAAACTGCAGATAGAACATAAACATAAATCGCAGAAGACAAGCCAAGACAAGAGGACACAAGATGTGGCACCAGCCAAGGACAAACCCCAATGTGAGGAAACCTTGATCAATTCTTCTTTTATGTTCTTCAAAGTTCAGCAAAGAGAGAGAGATAGTACATTTACAATAGAAGTCAACGCTTTGACTTATCTAGATATGAGCATAGATCATCTCCTATAATGATGATACATGATATTAGTTGAAAACATTTTGCTTCAACTGATTCTCCAAGGTGACGACTTCACCTAACATAGTGTTGTAGCTTGTACTCATGTTGCACCCGTCACTGTGCTACACCTAGTCACTGAGCTGCTCCCATTTGCTCCCATCATCATGCTGCTCCTTACTAATGTACCCATCATGCTGTCTCATTCATCATCATGCTGTTGCTATACTTATGTTGCTTCATCATGCTACAACACCTTGTTGCTACATCATGCTGCTGCTATACTTCTGTTGCTTCATTATACAACCATATGTATATCAGCCTTAGCTACTTGCTATGGCTTGCAGCCTAGCAAAGAAGCTAGGCTATAGTTCCAGATTCTTATGCCCAAGATAACAACTTAGCCCTCTGACTCTTAATATGATGACAACTGCTCCTAAACGTATCTCATCCAAGTTACTGTCATATACAATCATATTAAGGATCACTTTTATGCACTAAGGTCACTGTCATATCTGAGATTTCTGTCATGGATAAACTGTATCACATATCACTGGAACATATTTTGATCAAAATCCTTGTCATATAACCATATGTCTCTACCATACGAACATTCATAACTTTAATGTGAGCCGAGCCATACTGAATACAATTCGAGTCCACTGTAGTGTGATGCGATGCCAGAGATAGAGAAAATTCAAGCCACATAGAATATAGTGACGTTGATGCTGAGATTAAACCTTAGATATATATGAACCATGAGCTTCCAAAAGTCTCAGAGATCATTAGCGTGCCACTGTAATTCAAATGCGTGCCTTAGAGTATATTAGCATGCCACTGTAATTCAAACGTGTGCCTCAGAGTATATTAGCATGCCATAGTAATTCAAATGTGTGCCTCAGAGTATATTAGCGTGCCATTGTAATTCAAACGCGTGCCTCAGAGTATATTAGCGTGCCACTGTAATTCAACAATCTTGGAGATATTCGAACCACAGAGCCTTAGAGATATTCAAGATACATGAGCTACAGAAATGCAAGCCTTAGATGAGGACTAAATCTCTTTCTTTTCTGCGTGTAGATCTCCTATAAGCCTGTGACTTACTGCGGCTAGGGAATGTGCATCACTGCGGCTAGGGCATCACCTACGACTAGGGCATCATCTTTAGTCCAGCGTATCCTCTTAGTGTCTCTCCTTCACCCAAAACCCAAAGACGTGGAGAGAAGGAGATCACATGAAGAGTACACCATCAAATGACTTCAAACCCTCTCCTATTTATACTAAAATGTAGATGATGAATAGACATGACTATGGGCTTCTGAGCCTACACAAGTTGCTGACCGACTTGACAATTTGTATTATAACACAAATAAATTCATAACTCCATGAATACTTATCGGAATCGGATGACCTTTAGATCAATCCTACACCTCTCAATGAGAGGGATCCAATAAAAATACCAGCTATCATAAATAAGATGACCCACATGGAGTTTGGCCCTAGTTGCCAATTTTAGCACTCCGCTACCCCATTTTGCTGTGGATTGTATGGAGCTGCACGCTCTCTCCTGATGCCTTCCTTCGCACAAAATTTTGTGAAGTAACTATTTGTGTACTCTCCCCCTTTATCTGAGTGAAGTACCTTGATCTTCTTCCCTATCGCATTCTTTACTAGAGCCTTAAATGCCTTGAAGCGATTGATGATTTCATCTTTGGTCTTCAAGAAATAGATCAAGGTTTTCCTAAAATGGTCATCGATGAAGGTAACAAAATATTCATACCCTCCTAGAGATCTGGTGTGTGAAAATTTCATCTATTGCAATGACTGGAAACTATTCTCCTAATTGTAAATTCAATTATGCAGTTTATTTTCTACGACAAATAATGAATAAAATCACAACTGCAATTTTCACCATAAAAATACAAGGGAAAACAAAATATTGGAAACTAGAAAATTCTAGGACACACACAAGAATTATGACACCGTTATTTTTGGATAATTGTCTTGGAAGTACCCAACTTGGAAAAACTAGTGCAGCAAATGAAGATTTTATTATTATTCTTCAACAACAAATTTGAGTACAATAATTTGGATGCCAAACTAACTATCGAATATGAGAGAATCATTGGAAAATTTATTCTGAGGATTTTTCCTTACCCCACAGGTGATAACTAGCCCCTCAACAATTCATACTTCCTTCTACGTCAGCCTCTACGAAGTGCTTGCGCAAGCCTTGTTGTTGTTGCTTCCAGAATCTTCAGTTCTGCTTCTTTCTAGCTCTAGAATTAATTCACTAGTCCTCCTGATGAAAACCTCGACCACTAGCTACTGAATCGATTGCTCACCCAGCTAGATTGAATTGTTCTGCTATTGCTGCCTGCAAAATCCTTGTGTAGTCCCTCTGGGCAAACTCACACTTCTTCAATCTGACTCTTCCGGTACTTGAAACCTCTACCAGAATACTGCCCCACTCCTTTGCCATTTGCTACTCAATCTTCTTGCTTGAACCCTCTTGCTGAATCACTATGCTACTAGAAAAATCGATTTGCCTAGATCACTGAGTCTCTGTATTGATGTGTTCTCCATCTACCCATCGATATCTTCTTATAATCTTTTGTTGGACCTGCAACGACCACGATTAAAACTTAATCAAGGGCCCAAATTATTTCCCAGTCGATCTGTCTAAGTTTCTAGATGATTCACACTTTATTCAATTAATACTGATTAATTAACCAGATTTTCTAAGTTTAGACTTAGGAAATATTTGAAAATAGGCTAATAATCTAATTGAGACACTTCTAGGTGGAATTTCCCGAAATGATTTCTGGGTTATGGAGATCTCATGTGTTTTAGCCTCTCCACAAAGTTTCTAGACTAGAACACTTCCAATGCTACAAAAACTAACACTCCCTCTTAGCGAGAAAGGTGTTCTCTTTAGTGTTGCACACTCTGTCACAAGACCCTATCTTTGTACCACCCATCTGTCATGCTGATGATGTCAGGCTACTGCCCACCAACCACTGCTTAATTATGACGCTGCAAATGCGATGTTGATGACACTGCCACACTGCTACCAACTTTGCATCTACACTGCGACTTCCTTTCATTTGTCGTTGTTGCAACTGCAACAATTGCAACTAAAAAGCATCCAAAATAAGTTGTCCCTACTATTGAAATGGGTTCTCCATCATACCCATATGTTCTCTGAAATAGACGAATTTAGCTCTACCTAGAGCTTTTGTGAATATATCTGCAACCTGCTTATCTATGGGAACATATTGTCGATGGACTGCAGACAATCTCTGATGAAATGACACTGAATATCTGTGTGTTTCGACCTGTCATGAAACACTGGATTCTCAGAAATCTTGATGCAACTCTAATTATCACAGTAGACACTGGTTGTCTTCATCCTCTACTTGAACAAGCTTACCACTAAATTCTGAAGCCATATAGCTTCGCACGTAGCTGTGCTTGCTGCCATATACTCTACTTCTGTAGAGCTCAGTGCTACTGACTTCCACTTCTTGCTACACCAAGAAACCATTCTTGATCCAACGATGAAGCAATACCTAGAGGTACTTGTACTGTCCACCAAACTGCTTGCCCAATCTGCATCTGTGAATCCACATAGTTTGATGTTACCCCTTCGAGTGTATCTCAACCCATACTCGATTGTGCCATGCACAAAACTCAAAATATGCCTCGTTGTTGCCTAATGCACCCTTTTCGGTTCTACCATAAATTGATTGAGGGTGTTGACTGCGAAGAAGATATCTGGCCTAGTGTTGACTAGATGGCCTAATGAGAGAACCCATAAGCTGTTGAATGTGGCCAATTATGCTTTTTCTTTTCTTTTTAGTTGCATCAACCTCCAGGCATCGTTCCAGGCCTAACCTAGAGTGTGGGCAAAGGGGAAGGGAAGGCTAACTCTGTGGACGTAGGGGAGGAATGTGGATCCAGGTGGGAGGAATGATGAATATGAGTAGAACGTAAGTGATATATGTGGATGAGGGAGCAGAACCTCGCAACCAAAATCTGGGTTTCCCACATAGTACCATCCCTAAAGCCCAAAGGTCAGTAAAAGAGATCCCATAGGACTAGAGGCTAAGTTTAACATCCTAAAGAGGTCTAGTGGAGAAGAGCACAAGCCTAACCCTCTCTTTTTGCTGAATCCCCCCATTAATCCATGCCTAAGAGTTTCCATGATAAGTAAACTAGAGTACTCAATTACCAAATGACAAGGCATACCTTTAGGTTTGGGAGGCCCACCTACAAACATACGATCATGACAGATGGGTGAGGGACCACATGTCTGGCTTAGGTGGCGGAGAAATGGCACATTGGGCTAGCTGGTGGCTGCAAGGCGTTGATAGCTGAGGACCATCATGGATAAATTTTTTCTCCTAGGGATATCACCCGCAAAATGGTGGGTAAGATCTGGCTCCAATTGGGACATGATCTCTTGGACAAGCAGGCAAAGCTCCTTGAGCAGGTGGTCATGAGAACACTCGCAGTCTCTCGGTTACCATAGACCTATTACTTGCACATAACAAAGACTAATCTCACAGGGCAACATGCTTTTATGGTGTCTTATGATCATGCATGCTTAGTGTTAGGCTGAAAATCAACAAGAAAATAAAGTGTGCAAATTTTAATCTAAATGCAACTAATCTAATGTGCAAAATATCATATGATGTTAGTCCTAATGCAAAAATCAGCATGGAATGCATCCTACTCTACTATGCATATGACGAAGTTAATGTTAAGTGTAATCATAGAGCCAATGGAACCAACATATCATCCAAGTAATATAAATATGCCTGCCTATATGATCACTCATGCAACAAATCCCAAAGTAAATGCAAACCTGAACACATAGAGGATGTTGTGGGCAGGAGGTGGGAAAATATGGTTTCCATATGAGGTAGGAGGAATCTGTAAGAGAAGGAACACAGGACAATCTAGAAGTGTGGAGTCTTCCCCCCTCAGCGCACAATGGTGGAATGAATGATTATCCTTAAGAACTTCTTATCACAATCATTGCTTGTATTATTGTTCTTTGTATATGTCAGAAGGTTGTCATGAGAGGGGAACGAAGGATGAGGGAAAGGAGTGCAACAAATAGGTTGCTCCAAGTGATGGTTATATTGGAGAAGGGAGGTCATGGAGTGATCGAAACCTTGAGGGTGTGTCCAAGGAGGTGAAGTATAATCAATGACGTGTTCTTCCTCGACACTATATTTAGAAAGGGGAAAGGGCCCATGGTCAGTTGAGATCATACAACAAGGGGTGAGGGTGTCAATTGTTGAAAACTCAAGATGATGAAAAAAAGGAAAAGGAACTTAAGGGAGTCACTTGAGGGAGTCATCTTTCCCTAACTAGGAGCCTAAGTTGCAGCAGTGTTATACTAGTCAAAGGAGGTATGTATGTTGTGTTTATGTTGAAGTTGTTGCTAGGTGGATAGGCTGTCCAAGTTTGGACAGTTTGGGTAACCTATGGAAGCCAAAGACGAGGGGTAGACTTGATCGTTAGATGCCCTAATCAGTGGGTAGATTCTACAATGATGGATCAGTTTTATGAGCAGCCTATGGGAGCCATTTGTTGGGGTTGACTTGGGTTGTTAGAAACCCCATCTAGGAGTAGATTTCACAATGAAGTATTGGGTGCCATTGGATTGGTGGAGGGCAACGTGTTGGCTAATGAAAGTAGCCCTTAACAAGCAATCATAAAGTGACACTGACAAGTGAAGGTTGGGTGAAGATTGGAGCCTAATGTGTAGCTTTTTGATGGACAAAAGAGGCTACTAGATTAGAAAATTGGAGCTCAGGTGTTGGCCAGCCTAGAAGAGCAAACTGGATTAGCCCGTGTTCATTGTAGTGGAAGCGACTTGCAGCAGTGATAGACAACAACCCTCATGGAGACTCTTTGTGTTGTTCTTTGATGGACTAAGGGTCAGCGAGAGAGCAGAATGAGAGAAAAGAATTGACAGGACGAGATATGACATACAATTTGCGACGAGATTATCATTGTGTCTTGTGTCCCTTGTATGAGAGCCCTAGACTATTGTATTATTCAGTTGGTTTAATATAACAAAGATTGGGTTGTTGTACATATTTGTACAATATTTTGTAAAAAGTTGTCTATACTTGTGCATGTGTGATTTACTGCTATTTATTTTCCGCTGTGCAAAGTAGCTTTGTAGAGATTTTTAGTTTGGTAGGATCAAAGATTCTAAGATTCTATCCTAGACCCAAGATCGTGGAAATTTAACATGGTATCAGAGGGTGTTTGAGCTACTTTCGAAGACAGTGAATCATCATAGTGCACAACGAAGTACAACTTAAGACAAAGTTGGTCACATTGTAGGTGAAGTTCTCACTATAATGTCGAAGTTGCAGGCTGGTCTCCGGTATGAGGACAGGTTGGAGGGGTTGTCCAACTATAGTCCATGGAATGAAAGGATCAAGTTTGTCTTGTAGGTCAATAGGAAACCATCAAGAAGCCAACTAATCCAAAGGAGCTAGAAGTGTACGAGGATTTGGACACGAGGGCGAGATTGATCACCCTTGATGGTGTGAAGGATCCCCTAATACCTTATTTGTCTGGGAAGAACACTGCACATGAGATGTGGGTGGCTCTTCAAAATTTGTTCTAGAATAAGAACGAGAACTGGGTACTGGTATTGGAGGATAAGTTGATGTCCACCAAGATGTTGAAGGGTGAAGGAGTGACTTCGTATCTAACGAGATTGTCTTAGGTCAAAGATGAGCTTGCTGCTGTCGGTGTGACTATTTAAGAGAATGCTATGGCGAGGATAGCCTTGAAAGGGTTTACTCCAGAATGGAAGCCCTTCATCAAAGGGATTGTTGCTAGCGACAAATTGCCAAACTAGAATAGGTCGTGGGACGACTTGATTCAGGAAGAGTTGCGAGACAAGGATCTTCATCCAACAAAGAGGGTAGATGAGGAAATTGCACTTGCAACACGAATGAAGAGTTAGCAAAAGGAGGACTTGAGTAAAGTCAAGTGTTTCAACTATGGCGAGATGGGTCATTTTTCGTCGGGATGTTCGATGAAGAAGAAGGGAGATGACGAGAAGAAGAAGGGGAAGCAGGTTGCTGGTATTCCCACTTCAACTGAGATAGATGCTCTCACCAGGAGATTGGAGGAGGAGGAATTTGCTATGATCTCTCATTTTTCGCAGGGTACTATCGATGAGGATTGATGGTACGTGGATAGTGGTGTGATAAAACATATGACAGGGTCATAGGAGGTTTTCGAGACTCTAGTTGAATGGGACTTGAAGTTGCACATGGTGTTGGGCGAAAAGAGTCAAAAGGAGATCCGAGGATCGAGAGTTGTGCCATTAAGGATGGAGACATGACGGGTGATGCCGGCCTAGGATGTACTCTTTGTACCAAGACTCAGGTATAGCATGATATCTATCTTGATGATTGAGAAGGGGTTTGAGGTCTTATTCTAGGATGGGAAGGCAAGACTCAGACCTAGAGGCTCTAGCTTCGTAGGTATTGTGCTTGGAGTTAGAGAGCATGGTCTATATAGGCTGACAGGCAATCCTATAGATCATGGGAAGAAGAAGCAGGCATACCAGGTGTAGGCTCCAGAGAAGCATGTGCAGGTGTAGGCTTCAAAGGGACAGCTACAAGTTCCAAAGAAGAAGGTCCAGGTTCTAGAGGTTTAAAGGGAGTCGAGTTCTAGTAGGAGCCTGCAGATCCAGAGGGAAACTTTGCAGCCCAAGAAGAGCGCGTGGTCAGTGGGGAACAAGGGTGCTCCTAATACTGCCAAGAATGAATCATGGAGAGAGTCGAAGACATTCCAGGAGAAGAAGAAGAAGCGGGATGCTTTCAGTGACAACAACACTTCCGAGAGAGGCATAGTTTATGCTACATGGATTACATCAGTAGTGGGCGACAGGAGTTGGGCGGTTGTTGCAAGTAGTGATGATGATGATGAGTTACGTCCTAGTCTTGGAAGTATCTCCCTCGCTAAGAGGGAGTGTTGATTTTTGAGTAGCTTGGGAGGTACTCCAAGCTCCAAGTTTCAGGGTTTGGAGGTTGGAGCACCACAAAAGTCACTTGTGGGCTTGGAACCCAAGGTTGGGGTTTTGCATCCATTAATGTTTGGGCCAAAACCATGGAGCATTTTGTACATGTGATGGATGGAGATGATAAAGGACAACGATGAGAATCCAACGCTTCGAAAATCATCGAGTTCCGAGATGTCCATGATGAGATGAATTTTTGAAGTTGACAATGAAATATGAATTATTGGCAAGGTTGCACGAAACGGAGAAATGGGTACGAGTTTCCGAAACCGGCACGAGTACGAAACGCGACCTCCCCAAATTTTGGAAATGGGGAAACGCAAATATATATATATATATATATATATATATATATATATATATATATGTGTGTGTGTGTGTGTGGAATCATAAAGCATACATGATACATTATAATTTATTACATTTAAACTTTATGATTGAATTTACATCACATTTACTCATGAATGATCACATAATGAAAATAAAAATATCGGAATATTCAAAAGCAATCTTTATTATATATCCAAATCTCAAAATCAACCTTTATTTATATTAATATATGAGGCTGCAAGTACAATAAAGACTATAAGGCTGCAAGAACTATAGAGACAAAAGACTAATCCTCATCAAAAATAGAAGCAGAACAATGCTCAACAGTGGATGGTGGTGCTGAAGTAGATGATGGGCCAATTCCACTTCCAGGCTCGACCTCAATATTCAGGGTAGCAAGAGAGAGATCCAAATCCGCACTTTCTGCATCCACATCCCATTCTTTAGAAGGACCACTACTGTATTCTAGACTCCTACGAGATGCAAGGTGAAGGTTGGAGTGCAATAAACAAGATCCTCTGCCTTCTGTGAGCCTAACCTATTGCGCTTCACAGAATGAATAAAACCATAAGTTCTCCAATTCCTTTCTATTGATGAAGAGCTTGCCACTTGTGAAAGAATACGAATGGCAAGGTTTTGCAAATGTACACCATTTGCTCCATGACAAATCCACCACCTAACTGGATTCATGGTGCTTCTCTCCTCCAAAGCTGATATATCTGCATAATCATCTATTCTTGCAGCGAAACTGGCAAATTATTCCTTTACCTCCCTGTGTAGATGAGAAGGAAACATTCTCATAAGGGCTTTTTTCACCCCATTAGGCACCTATCTATCCTTATGGGGTGCCTTCCTCTTCCCATTGCTTTGAGCAATAAGCTCCTCATCATAAAATTTGGGGTTCAAAGCATGTGCTAAAGTGTGCAATGGAGTGTTGAAATTGTTCCACCTATCAACAATGATTTTCTTGACTAAACCAGCAAAATGATCATCAACTAACAAAAGTTGTGGATTGCGAAATGATTTCCATAGTTTTCTCAACCATGGAATCCATGCCATCATATACCTCTCCTAAGAAAGGTTGGTCAGTGTCAGCACTCCGAAGAAGCTCAAATGTAGGGGTTGTGAACTTTAGCAAGAAATCTACCTTGCTCCACCAATCCTCATCAAGGCACAATCTATGCACCATATATCCCTACTCTGAATCTGCTTGTCTCCACTCAATCCAAAGTTGACTCACCACCATGGAAACTAATGCACGCTTAACCTCAACAAGGCGGCGCAACATCAGGAAGTTTGAGGCATATCTTGTCTCAACAACTTTTAACAACTCCAATTTGGAGTACTCTCGAAATATGGCCTGAGATTGGTGGTGGTTGGTGATGGATTTGACAATCTCCTTTGCTTCCCCTGTGTGTTCCTTTATCCAGGAAACTTTGTTGTCGATCTCCTCTAAGATCAGATTCAGATTATGGACAATGCATAGTGTCCAAAAGATGTGGTCATACCTCCCCTCAATAATTAAACCTGCAACTTTGCAAGTTGGTGCATTATCCGTGATAACTTGCACCGCCTTGTTAGGCCCTATTTGTTCAATAGATTTTATAATAACATTAGCAATGAACTGTGCATCTTTTACCTCTCCTGAGCAGTCTTCTGCCTTGATAAACATTGCTCCTTTGGGGGAAGTGGCAATGATATTTATCAATGGTTTGCACCTTCTATCTGTCCATCCATCTGAGACTATGGTAACCCCAAAGCTACTCCAGGAAGAACGAATTGGTGATAAAATATCCTCCACAAACTCCTTCTCATTTTTGAGAAGCTGAGTTCTGACTTTCTCATAGTTGGGCCCCTTGTACCCTTGAGGAGATTTGTTAATTGCCCTTATCATATCTTTGCCAGTAAGGAGAGCGAACAACATTGAATGGGATACCACATGCATAAATGCACCTAGCCACTCTAGAATTAGTTTCTTCTCTTGCTTGCACATTCACCAATTTAGCAATTCTGCTATCCTGAACTGAAGGGGATGCCCCTTTGGTATTTTTGGGTGCTGGTTGTTCAAGTTGTTGAGTGGCACCGACTCTCTTCTTTCTTGCTTCAACTACAATCCTTGGCTCAATGTTAGATGGAGCTTGAGGAGTAGCTTGAGTAAGCTGATCATGCCTTCTCTTAATAACATCCGCCTTATCTTGCTCTCTTTGATATGCCCTCCTTGCTAATGGGTTTGCTGTTTTTGTGCAACCCATAACCCCCTGTCCTCCTCCATGCAAAAGATGTGCCTTCACTCTTGGGTAGGAGCCCTTGTATGAATTATTGCACAGATTACATCGCCATTCCCATGAGCCACCACCTTCACATTTTTGAAGCTTTGTTACATGCCTCCAAAGAGGATAATATTCAGCCCTTGGGTTGGCCCTAGGGCTTGAACTTGCAACTGCACTTTGGTTGGAAGCCATCGTTGCAAAATTAAATTAAAAAAACAAATCTATAAATAAAAAACGTTTTCCATATTTTTGGCAGCATAAACCCTTCAAAAATTGAAGAAATAGTAGGAAAAAACTAAGAAATTGAATGTTGCTTACCCAAATTAATTTTCTGTAGCTGAAGCTACCCCAAAATGCCAGAAAAGACGAGAAATATGGTTGTAGCTGAGCCAAAAAGCTAAGAATGTCGTAGCCAGAAAGTCTGCACTCCAAATCTGCTGCTGAAATCTCTTTCTCTTGCTGCTGAAATCTCTTGCTCTTGCTACTGAAATCTACTTTGCTCACTGTTGAAAACACCCTAGCTGAAACCACTACTCTCTTCGTCTCTTCTCCTCTGCTAAAATCGCTAGTGTCCAAGAGAAACGACTTGTTGAATTGTGTGATGAGAGAATGAGACAAAGGTCACATTTATAACTTGAGAAAGGCATCTAGAAGCAACTAGAAGGCATTTTAATAACCCAATTAAAAATGTTGAAATTTGGTACCGGAGGACAGGTGGTTCCCTTAGGCTTTGATCTTTGGCCTAGGGAAAAGTGTCCAAAAGATTTTAATTTTTCTCCTAAAGTGACTTTATAATTTTTATAAAGTTAAAATCTAATTTAAAAGTGACTTTAAGTGATAAAGTTACTAAGTCTAATTTTAAAGTGACTTTTATAAAGTCAATGAAAAATTAGAAAGGAAAAGTGACTTTGGAAATAAATGACTAAGTGGGTCTTTATTAAAGTGGGGTGAATTAAAAAATAGAAAGTGAGATTTAAATGAGCATTTAATCTCAGCCATTGATCTAAATCTATTTCAGCCATTGGATTTAGGGATCACCCAAAAGTCA
>APFE031203342.1:57191-87243 GCA_000404065.3 Pinus taeda | reverse complement strand
TTTCATCAGAGACTATGTTCAGAAGGGAGCTGTGAAGCTTGAGTATATTTCCACTGATGAGCAGGTAGCAGAAATTCTTACCAAAGCCTTACCACGGGGCAAGCATGTTTACTTCAGAGACAAGATGGGTGTGGTGAGGAACACCTTCCTCGGTAAGAGTGAGTGTTGAAATTTGGTACCGGAGGACAGGTGGTTCCCTTAGGCTTTGATCTTTGGCCTAGGGAAAAGTGTCCAAAAGATTTTAATTTTTCTCCTAAAGTGACTTTATAATTTTTATAAAGTTAAAATCTAATTTAAAAGTGACTTTAAGTGATAAAGTTACTAAGTCTAATTTTAAAGTGACTTTTATAAAGTCAATGAAAAATTAGAAAGGAAAAGTGACTTTGGAAATAAATGACTAAGTGGTCTTTATTAAAGTGGGTGAATTAAAAAATAGAAAGTGAGATTTAAATGTTCATTTAATCTCAGCCATTGATCTAAATCTATTTCAGCCATTGGATTTAGAGATCACCCAAAAGTCACTTGGATCACCCAAAAGTCACTTGGAGTTATATTAAGGGAGGAAAAGGAGAAAAAGATCATTCATTCTTTCATGAGCAGATTGGGAGAAGGAGAGCAAGAGAGCAAGGGAGATTTCTGGACAAGAAGGAGAAAGAGGCAGCAGTTTGGCACACATACCAGGCAGCTCTTCAGCAAATCAAAACAGCTGAAAGAACCAGCAATAAAAGGCAGATTTTTGAGCAAACAGCAAAAGGCAGATTTGTTTTTGCACAGAAATCGAGGCAGCTGATTTTCTGCACTAAAAATCGAGGTCCGTATAGCATGTCCGTACAGCCCGTACAGCATGTCCGTACAGTCATCTGTACTGTCCGTACGACCGCCCATACCGTCCGTACAGTTGCCGTGCAGCATTGTGTTGCTGTTTGGAAATTTCTGGTGGGCTGTGAGGCTCTGAAATCGAGATAAGTTGGAAATTTGTTTGCTGATTTTTGTTGATTTTCGCTAAAATTTCTCACTGTAAAAAGGCATTTTCTAGAAATAAAGAAGAGCTCTCAAACTGGTTTTCCCCTAGAGTTGTAGGGGGTTTTTCCAGGGTCACGTTGACAAAAAATATCATTGTTTTAATGTGTTTTTATGGCTGTTTATTATTGCTGATTTTTATTTCTGCAATTTCCAGCATTATGTAAATTTTCCAGAATTTGTGTTTTCAGCAAATTTATTTTTTCCAGCGTGTTGAATGTATGTTTATGGGAAAGAGCATTTAACTACATGGGAAAATAAGGAGAAACTGAAAACCGGGGTGGGAAAACAAAATTTTTTACAAAAAATTTGAAAACAAAATAATAATAAAAAATTAAAAAAAGTCAGCATGCGTGGGGAAACGCCGCAATATGACCCAAAAACACATTTCCGTCTGTACTGGCCACGTTTCCTCCTCGAGAAACGTGCCAGTACGACCGAAATGCATTTCTGGGCCGTACCATACGCGTTTCCGTTTCGTTTCCGCACGAAAACGCCTCCTTTGCCCACGTTTCTTGCAACTTAGATTTTTGGGCACTCAAGTCATGTAGGCTTGAAGTGGAAATGTCCAAAAGATGTTTGTCTTCAGGAATTTGGTGGAACCCTTATGCATATAAATACAAGGTGTATGGAGGTCTTTTTTTCATCCAATCTGCAAAATTTCATAGTAACACAACTTTTGAAGAAGCCGCAGTGACTTAAGGACAAAACGTGGAGGTGAATAGGAATGTTTTGGTTTGGAATTTATCTCTTATGCAGGTCAGAGTAGAGGAGCAGGCAAGTTGCAGTTACTAGGTGAATTCTGAGCTGATTTGGAGTATCCTAAGGGCTGGTTATTCTCCCATTTAAGGAGTTGTAGGTCTGTTTGGGTAGCACTAAAGAGGGGCTGAGACCTAGATTTAGGGAGTTGTCAAGTCTAGGCAGAAGAAGAAGGTAGGCTGCAGTAATTTGAGGTTGTTTGGAAGTGTTTGGGTGAGATGATAAGGTTTGTCATCTTGCCCTAATGAGGAGCCTACGTTGTAGCAGTATTATACCAGTCAAAGGAGGTATGTATGTTGTGTTTATGTTGAAGCTGTGGCTAGGTGGATAGGTTGTACAAGTTTGAATAGTTTGGGTAACTTGTGGAAGCCAAAGAGGATGGGAAAACTTGCTGGTTAGATGCCCTAACCAGTGGGAAAATTCTACAATGAAGGATCAGTTTTGGATTAGTTTTATGAGCAGCTCGTGGGATCCATTTGTTGGGGTTGAATTGGGTTGTTAGAAACCCCAACTAGGAGCAGATTTCACAATGAATTATTGGGTGCCATTGGCTTGGTGGAGGGCAGCATGTTGGCTACCCAAAGTAGCCCTTGACAAATAGTCATAAAGTGACGTTGACAGCGGAAGGTTGGGTGAAGATTGGAGCCTATTGTGTAGCTCTTTGATGGATGAAAGAGGCTACTAGATTGGCAGATTTGAGTTCAGGTGTTGGCCAACCTAGAAGACCTGATTGGATCAGCCTGTGTTCATTGTAGCAGAAGCGACTTGCAGCAGTGATAGGTGGAAGCCCTCTTGGAGATTCTATGTGTTGTTCTTTGATGGACTAAGGGGTAGCTAGAGAGAAGAATGGGAGCAAAGGACCGACAGGACGAGATACATCATAGAGTCTGTAGCGAGATTGTCATTATATCTTGTGTCCCTTGTATGGGAGCCCTAGACTTTTGTATTATTCAATTGGTTTAATATAATGAAGATTGGATTGTTGTACATATTTGTATAATATTTTGTAAAAAGTTTTCTGTACTTGTGCATGTGTGATTTACTGCTATTTATTTTCCACTATGCAAAGTAGCTTTGTTGCGATTCTTGGTTTGGTAGCTTCAGAGATTCTAAGATTCTATCCTAGACCCAAGATCGTGGAAATTCAACATGGTATCAGAGGGTGTTTGAGCTACTTTGGAAGATAGTGAATCAACAAAGTGCACAACAAAGTACAACTTAAGAGGAGTTGGTCACATTGTAGGTGAAGTTCTCACTACAATGTCGAAGTTGCAAGATGGTCTCCAGTATGAGGACATGTTGGAGGGGTTGTCCAACTATAGACCGTAGAAGGAAAAGATCAAGTTGGTCTCGCAGCCCAACAAGATCTGGGAGTTCTTCGAGAAAGCCATCAAGAAGCCAACTGATCCGAAGGAGCTGGAAGTGTCCGAGGATTTGGATACGAGGGCGAGATTGATCATCCTTGATGTTGTGAAGGATCCTCTAATACCTCATTTGTCCGGGAAGAACACTACACATGAGATGTGGATGGCTCTTTAGAATTTGTTCCAGAATAAGAACGAGAACCGGGTACTGGTATTGGAGGATAAGTTGAAGTCCACCAAGATGTTTCAGGGTGAAGGAGTGACTTTGTATCTAACGAGATTGTCTCAGGTCAAAGATGAGCTTGCTGCCACTGGTGTGACTATTTCAGAGAATGATATGGTGAGGATAGCCTTGAAAGGGGTTACTCCAGAATGGAAGCCCTTCATCAAAGGGATTGTTTCCAGGGACAAATTGCTAGACTAGAATAGGCTATTGTATGACTTCATTCAGGAAGAGTTGCGAGACGAGGATCTTCATCCAACGAAGAGGGCGTATGAGTACATGGCACTTGCAGCACGAATGAAGAGTAAGCAGAAGAAGAACTTGAGTAAAGTCAAGTGTTTCAACTGTAGCAAGATGGGTCATTTTTCGTTGAGATGTCCGATGAAGAAGAAGGGAGATGACGAGAAGAAAAAAGGGAAGCAGGTCGCTGGTGTTGCCACTTCTGCTGAGATAGATGCTCTCACCAAGAGATTGGAGGAGGAGGAATTTGTTATGATCTCTCATTTCTCGTAGGGTACTATTGATGAGGATGGATGGTATGTGGACAGTGGTGTGAAAAAACATACAGGGTCTTAGGAGGTTTTCAAGACTATAGTTGAATGGGACTCCAAGCACACAATGTTGGTGAGACCAATCAAGGCCTTGGTATATGAAACAATGTTGGTTGAAATGATGAAACAACAGATGGATTGCAAATCCGGTTCTTCTTATGAGAAATTCTTCAGATTGAGAATGACCAAGTACCATTATGAATACCTCCCTACTTAAGAGGGAGTGTTGAAGAAAGTGTAACTAAGTTCGGTCTTCATAATGACATGATCTTTGTAAATGATGTAATAAAAGGAAATAAATTGTTTTTGTATACCTTGTTACATGGGTTTTATGAGCAAGATGTGTCACTAGGTAAAAGACTTCTTCTTGATGTCCTTAGGATTTTATTTATATGTCAAAGAGTCATGTCATGTGAAAAGAAGCTCTTCATGAGCCTATGGAAATGTATACAAGTGTGTAACAATCCTCCAGGACCAAGAACAATCCTCTGAAAGCAAGCACAAGAAGTTTGCAAGTAAAACAATAAGGAGATCTTCATGTTGGCTTCAAAATGAATTAAAATACATAGTTAAATGTCATGTCAGCTTGGATAAAAGACATGACGGTTCATGGATTCACGTCGGCTCAATATAGGAGCACAAACCACTATAAATCCCGCCTAGGGTCAGTGCAAATGAAATAAGGAGAACTCACAATTTCCTCTCTGAAATTTCACATGAAAGGAGCAGATCCGCATTGCCTTAGGGCCACTCTTGTAGGGTCTGTTTGCACCTCAGATGGGTATAAGGGCAGACAAACTTGGTCTCAGATGAAGGAAAGAGGGAGGCAAGTCCTTGAAACTCACACTACAAGAGAATGTATCTTCGACCTGTCTCCTAAGCAGTCTAAACATATGTATCACGGTGATCCTACAACAGCATACCAACTCGGAGTTCATTCCAGAACGCAGTGACCTATGGACGGATCAACCTCGACATATATATAGATATATATATATATATATATATATATATATGCTATCTCAGTTATGAAAATTATCTCGACATACATGTATTCTGTCCATTAAACCTAATTGAAATATGCTCATTATGTGAAGAAAACCACTCCACGAACAAGTGCCCTTCTCTAGCTGGACTAAAAGTTGTGTATCAGGGAATTGAAGGGGTGACTTAACAACTTTGCTACATAAATCAAAGGAGACCTCATGGGCCTCGGCCATACCAGTAGGGCATGCAAGGGTCATCCCATGCATATTACAACCCTAAACACAACACATCCATTCCCTCTTGGGGACCCCCTGCTCATCCCACCAGGTCTACACCTCCTCCCTAGTTGTTTGCACCTCAGTACCATTCCCAAACAACGAGCTAGTCATTTCATCCATATACACCACCACAGCCTTAGTGGAGTGCACCACACCAGGGGTGGAGGCCCCCATACAGGGCATAATCATGTTGGAGAGAATTTCTGTGATAACTATGTCTACTGCAATGACAAAGATGATCAATCTCGGAATCATGACAAGTGAAAGAGGATTACACTCTCAGTGAGCAGTAACCATTAGAGTTTCGACATCAATAAAAGGGTAAGGATCTAGAACATTATCACAATCTTGATGGATGTATTTATATGATGATAAAAGGTTCACAATCTCGGCATAAGTGATCCCTCAGTTATCATTATAGTCTTGACATATATATCATGAAATACTCTCTTGGCATATGATCTTAAGGTACAATGATGATTCTAGTGCTTATGGAAGTATGATGAAATAGTCATCATGATGACTATCATAATGAAGCTCTCAGTGCATCAATGAAAGCATATAATAAAGATCATAATGAAGATCTCAATAAATCTCATTGATATGGTGAAGCAGCAGCAGTGAAGATCTCAGTGATACAACAGTGATGATTTTCAATGACACAACAATCATGATGATCTCAGCAGTAAATAGAGAAGAGGGTTAATGTCTTGGTCTTGGAGTGGCAGAAAGTATCAAGGGTCATGGTCTTGGTATTCGTCAATTGGAATCTCTATAAGAAGAATTTTGTGCGGGTTTTCCTCTCCAAGAGGGAGAGGTTTTGGCCCCGGTAGAAAGCCAAATATTTTATGTTCGTCTCTTTTGTTTTTGATAGCAGTTTGATGAAGTAAACACACACTCTAATAATGTAAAGAAGATCAAGCTTAGATAAACTGTAAAAACACTTCACAAATCGTTATCATGCTAAGAAGAATCACCTTAATTTTGAATGCCCCAGATTCTTCAATAGGTCTAGGATGTACTATTTGTACTAGGACTCAGATATAGCGTGATATTTGTCTCGATGATCGGGAAGAAGGGATTCGTGGTCTTATTCCAGGATGGGAAGGAAAGACATCATACCTAGAGGCTCTAGCTCTGTAGGTCTTGTGCTTGGAGTTAGAGAGCATGGTATATACAAGTTGATGGGCAAGCCTATAGATCATGGGAAGAAGAAGCATGCAGACCAGGTGTAGGCTCCACAGAAGTAGGTGTAGGCTCCACAGAAGCAGGTGCAGGCTTCAGAGGGGCAGGTACAGGTTCCAAAGAAGAAAGTTCAAGTTCCAAAGGCTCAAAGGGAGTCGAGTTCTAGCGGGAGCTGCAGATTCAGAGTGAGACTTTGCAACCCAAGAAGAGCGCGTGGTCAGTGTGGAGCAAGGGTGCTCCTACAACTGCCAATAAGGAATCATGGAGAGAGTGGAAGACATTCCAAGAGAAGAAGAAGAAACAGGATGCTTGCAGTGACAACGCACTTTCGAGAGAGGCATAGTTCATGCTATAGGCATAGAGTGGTGAGCGCTAGGAATTGGCCGAGTGCTGTGAGTAGTGATGATGATAATGAGTTACTTCCTAGTCTTGGAAGTACCTCCCTCGCTAAGACGGAGTGTTGATTTTTGAGTAGCTTGGGAGGTACTCTAAGCCCTAGGGTTTAGGGTTTGGAGGTTGGATCACCACAAAAGTCACTTGTGGGCTTGTAACCCAAGGTTCGGGTTTTGCACGCATTGATGTTTGGTCCAAAACCATGGTGCATTTTGGACATGTGATGGATGGAGATGATAGAGGACAACAAGGAGAATCCAATGCTTTGAGAATCGTCGAATTTCGAGATGCCCTTAATGAGATATGCATTTTTGAAGTTAACAATGAATTTTTGGGCACTCAAGTTATGTAGGCTTGAAGTGGAAATGTCCAAAAGATGTGTCTGGTCAAGAATTTGGTGGAGCCCTTCTTATGCATATAAATAGGATTATGGAGGCCATTTTATTATCCAATGTGCAACATTTCATAGTAACACAACTTCTGAAGAAGCTGCAGTGACTTAAGGATGGAACGTGGAGGTGAATAAGATTGTTTTGGGTTGGAAATTATCTCTTATGCAGGTTTGAGTAGACGAGAAACCAGGTTGTAGCTCCTAGGTGAATTCTGGGATGATTTGGAGTATCCTAAGGGATGGTTCTTCTCCCATTAAGGAGCCATAGGGTGGCTATAGCCTACAGGAGACTACAAGTCTGTTTGGGCAGCACTAAAGAGGGTCGAGAACCAGTTCTAGGGAGCTGTCAACTCCAGGAAGAAGAAGGTAGGTTGTAGTAATTTGAGGTTGTTTGGAAGTGTTTGGGTGGGCTGATAAGGTCTGTCATCTTGCTCTAACCAGGAGCCTAAGTTGCAGCAATTTTATACCAGTCAAAGGAGGTATATATGTTGTGTTTATGTTGAATTTGTTGCTAGGTGGATAGGTTGTCCAAGTGTGGACAGTTTGGGTAACCTGTGGAAGCCAAAGAGGAGGGGAAAACTTGATGGTTAGATGTCCTAACCAGTGGACAGATTCTACAATGAAGGATTAGTTTTGAATTAGTTTTATGAGCAATGTGTGGGAGCCATTTGTTGGGGTTGACTTGGGTTGTTAGAAACCCCAACTAGGAGCAAATTTCACAGTGAAGTATTGGGTGCCATTTGACTGGTGGAGGGCAACAGGTTGGCTACCCAAAGTAGCCCTTGACAAGCAGTCATAAATTGACGTTGACAGTTGAAGGTTGGGTGAATATTGGAGCTTAATGTGTAGCTATTTGATGGATGAAAGAGGCTACTAGATTGGAAGATTGGAGCTTGGGTGTTGGCCAACTCTTTAAGAGAAGATTGGATCATCCCGTGTTCATTGTAGCAGAAGTGACTTGCAATAGTGATAGGTGGCAACCTTCTTGGAGACTCTATGTGTTGTTCTTTGATGGACTAAGGGGTAGCTAGAGAGCAGAACAAGAGCAAAGGACCGACAGGACGAGATATGACATAGAGTCTGTGGCGAGATTGTCATTGTCTTCTATCCCTTGTATGGGAGCCCTAGACTGTTGTATTATTCAGTTGGTTTAATATAACGATGATTGGGTTGTTGTACAAATTTGTACAATATTTTGTAAAATGTTCTCTATACTTGAGCATGTGTGATTTACTGCTATTTATTCTCTGCTGTGCAAAGTAGCTTTGTTGAGGTTCTTGGTTTGGTAGCATCGGAGATTGTAAGATTCTATCCTAGACCCAAGATTGTGGAAATTCAACAAGGAAGGGGCTTGGATACCTGTGGTTGATGAATTTGTATTAAAAAACAAAAGAGTGTGATACACATTTCAAAATGCAAAAGGAAAGGGTTGTTAATGATAAATCAAAAGCCAAAGAAGCTTGAGCTCTACCTCCTTTCTATGAAGTCATCACCCCAAGTCCTAATGCAATGGTGCATGACTGAAGAAGGCCTTAATTGAATTATCTTGATTGTTATGCAATGAAACACATATACATCAAAAGGGGGTCTACAAATAAAAACCAGATAATATAAGAAAGCAGCAAGAATGGGTTGGAAAGACATAGTGTTGAGTAAAGGGTAACTCAATGCATAAAGTGCTCCCTCTACGAAGGTTATTATGGGGATGAATATCACATGTGGCCTTGCATGTCAAAGACACCATTCCCATGAAGTAAAACCCAAGTCGTACCATCATCATTTCACACTTGCACCTTGATTGGTTTCTTGGGAAATACTCTAATTCTTAGGTACTGGCATTCTATCATGGTCGTCCAATACCTAAACTTGACAAATTGCATAGTGTCATAAGCTAGTGTGAAATTTGAAGAAGATACCTAAGGAGATCTACTTGATGGCTATGTTGCAGGAAAGAACCCCCGAGGTGACGTCCTTGTACCCGAAACTCCCCGAAATGCAGAAACGTCGCCGAAACGCGACCGAAATGTGGTTGAAACGTTTGGGTGGTGTTTCATGATTTGGAAATGCCACTGAAACACTGCTGAAACATTTCTACGGCACTTCGGCCCAAATCTGCCCCATTTCCGACCAATTTTGACCCATTTTCGTGATGTTTTTGCTTCTACGGGCTCACTCAAGCACCTGAGAAGGTAGTGGGGCACTTCGATGGCCAAAATAGATTTAATATAATACTAAATTTTATGTTGAATCACTTCGCAAACTAATTTATCTCTAATCAATCCATGCTCTAGTTCTGCTAAAAAAGCAACTTGTCCTATTTTTGTTAATGAAGAGGAAGACTAGGATTATAAGGTATGTAATTGTGCTCGTCATTAGCATATGTTATGTTTCATTTTTAGCACATATAGCCATGTATAAAGGTTGATTTTGGATGTAAAGCCTCATGTATAAAGGCGGATTTTCAAATCTTGGATGTACAACCTCATTTATAGATGATAATATTTGATTTTCAATCATTTAATCATCTATGAGAGTTAACATAGACTGACTTTTCCTTCTAAAATGTCATTTATGTGTCTCATTCTTTTTTTCTTGCAAGATGCGTTATTAACTTAATTATAAAAATAATTATACATATACATATACATATACATATACATATATATATGACGTTTCACCCAGTGTTTCCATTTTTGGGGTGCCACGTTTCCAGCCGTCCCCGTTTCGGAAACTTCCAGACATTTCGGCACTTCGTGCAACTTAGCTTGATGGATTTTACATTGAACATCAGTCAATTTTATTTGCATTGAGTCTTGTACATACATCATATGGCTTCACTTGGTGCTTGGAGCCCCTACTTGATGATGGTGCTTGCATAGACATGGTCCTTTGGAGGACATTGATGATTCCTGTTCCACACTTCACTTGGGACTTTATATGCCCTTTGGAGTGTGTTAGACATTGTAATGACATGATAACTTGTGGAGACATCTTAGCCTTGGATGGTGAGAAATTGATTAAAATGGCTCTGAAATATTGGTTGACGTATGGATGCTTTATATGGTTCAATGAAAAACCTATAAATTTGTAGTAAACTGGCCAATGTTTATTACTAACTTTCTCTTTATATTTCTAGATATTGAAGAACATTACAAAGATAGAGGAAAGGAAATTCTTAAGAATATATGCCCATCCTACAAGTCATTCAAACATCTTTTAAGAAAATTAAAGATGGCATCAATGATTAGAATCAAGATGAATCCATTTGGTAAATCGATGACTTCAATGAAGTAGCCAATAAAATTGAAGTTCGTACCAGTAGTTTGGAAGATAATTGACAAATAATACATTTATCAAGGAAGTTTCAGTCCTTTCTTCTGAAAACGATGATAATTACAAAGTGGTAGAAGATATATATATCGACCAATATTCTGCTGGCCATAGAATATATTTGAAATTTGCTTGCAAGCATGATCAGGTTGGGGAGTTGTTAAGCAGGTCCAAATTGTCATCAACTCTGATGAACTTTTCCAAACTCAACAAGTCTTACATGTCAAAAGATGCAAAAAAAGTTATTCTCATTTGTTGCCTCCTTAATAATCATGAACAAATATCTCTTGATAGGATAGGCCCCAGCTTTGGTGCTTTGTTATACACTTAGTGAAGCATCTTACGTGCTCCATCAGTTCCAATAAAAAGCATTTTATTGGTTTACTTTATGTCTATCTTACCTGGGTCCAGGCTTGTCATATATATGTGTACTCATAAATCTATTTGAATTGCTATACTTCTTTCAAATGGATTTGCAACCTACAAAATATAGTCTGCATGTTTTCTTTTTGATAACATTGGATATGTGAAATTCGCTTTTGCATGGAACGGATTTGGGCCTTCTTTCTAATGCTTATGCATAGAATATCAAATCTTATCATTGTAAAATTTACAGATTTCCTGTTTGCTTTTGCATCAAGCTCCATGAGTACATTCAACATTCAATGCAGGTGAAACATTTTTTCAGGATCTCGAGCACCTAGCTTGTTTACAATCATTCTAGCTTCTTCTTTGTGTCATTAAATCCCTTTTAAATCAGCTGGAGAGGGTATGAAACTCCATGCAATACCTCGTTGATCCACAAAAACTACCTTCGACTAAGAGCTGTGAATAAAGGGTATTTATTCCATCAAAATCATCTAAGACTTGCACTTAGCCTTAACCACCTTGTTTGGAAGACTGGTGTTAGTATAGGTAGTTATGCCGATGGATTTTGAATGTGGGACATCACCACATCACCGCAATCACCTCAAAGTTCAACATCTCTATCTAGACCATAGTTCAATGCACTCAGTCTACCTTCTTCTCGATTTTCCTTTTCTTTCTTGAAAATAGGTGCCTTCATTATTTTGATGTATTTAATTTAATTTCTTATTGCGCTCTTTTGTGAAGTTCTACATGTGTTTCTCCCTTGGTCACAAGAAATATCTGACCATATGAGAGTAACTGTGCAATTTTCTCAGATCACTAATGCTTAACTATTCTGTGCATGCAGGGAACCAAGTCCACCCAAAAAACTGGTATCCTATTCCATTGATTTTTTGTAAGCCTTGGGGAATTCTACCACCTGATGTTCCTTGCCATCCAAAGTTGGCTGACTTTGCCAATTGTATGCGGAAAAAGGGACGTGGAATGTCAATTTTTGTATCTATATTGGAGGGTAATTACAGAGACAAAGCTGAGGAAGCTCGACAAGCTAGTCGACTTCTAACCAAATATATTGATTACAAAAATTGTGAAGGAGTGTCTGAAGTTATTATTGCAAAGAACATATCTCAAGGATTTCGAGGTATCGTGCAGACAATGGGTCTTGCTAATCTGAAGCCAAACATAGTTTGCATGAGATATCCTGAAATTTGGAGAGAGGGAAGCGCTAACAATATTCCAGACTCTTTTGTCAGCATTATTAATGACTGCGCTATTGCAAACAAAGCAGTAGTTATAGTCAAAGGATTAGATGAATGGCCTAGTGAATATCAGAAACAATATGGCACAATCGACCTTTATTGGATAGTTCGGGATGGGGGCTTAATGCTGTTGTTGTCTCAGCTACTAAGGGCAAGAGATAGCTTTGAGAACTGTAAAATTCAGGTATTTTGCATTGCTGAAGAAGACATGGAAGCTGAAGAGCTTAAGGCAGATGTTAAAAAATTTCTTTATGACTTGCGGATGCAAGCTGAGGTGATTGTAGTTACAATGAAATCCTGGGAAGCCCACCGGCAGGACAGTGAGGCAGAAATGGCAGTGAGGGAGGATGCCATGGATGCATTTTCAAAATCTAGAAAGCGTATAGCTGCACATGCTGAGTACTTGAGATCCAGCAATGATCATAAGAATGTGCAATACAATGAACAACAAGTGGACAAGTTTCTGTATACCACATTAAAGCTTAATAACATTATTCTGCGATATTCTCGAATGGCAGCTGTGGTCCTTGTCAGTCTCCCACCACCACCTCCGCAGCATCCATCCTATTTCTATATGGAGTATGTGGATTTGCTTGTTGATGGAATCCCTAGGCTTTTGATGGTCAGAGGATATACAAGAGATGTGATCACCATGTTCACATAGATTTTGTTTCATACAATATTGCAGGAAAGTATTTTGTCTTTCAGCTGGTGCTTAGTGCTCCTATTAACAATCTTGTTTAAGTGCAGTTTTTGCAGATTTCGAACCTTCTGCTATTTGAGCACACGGTAATACTACCTACATTAGATATCATAATGTATCCAATACCCTTCCAAGTTGGGGTCATATGGTCTAACTGTTTCCCTCATTTTGGATTTTACTGTGTTCAGAAATGTCACGTAATCTGCTTCTCCCTGTTGTTTCATTTATATTCCAGTAATGGCTTAAGGGCTATATTGTAACGTATTCCAAATTTGCCTTGAAAATTCACCGTTCATTTTACTTCATGGGTGTGGATCTCCTCATTGTTCAACAGAAATTATTGAACTCATGTTCTACTTTCAAGTTTCATTACTATTCACTTTCCTGGGAATATGTCACAGCTATTTCTAGTGATTGTGAACACTGACTGTTACATATCATATTGTAAAATTTAATAACTTTTAGAAATTAGGTGTATGCAATGGTCATTCCCGATTGTCTCAATGTGGGAATCAAAGACGGGGAAGTTGGAAGCAGGAATAGAGATATCTTCAAATTTCAAAGGTGGTCGTTGGGAGGTTTCTGAAGTGCTTGGTTGGTTTTGGGTTTGTTTTTGCTTGGCTCCTAGGCACCCTAGGACTGAAGAAGAAAAAGGTTTTATTCAGTTTGTTTACTAAAGCTCAGCTGTTTCATGCAATTTTAGCAGAATTTTGTGGCAGTTGTTTGCCCCCCAAACAAAGGAAGAATAATCCTTATTTGTATGCGTATAAACTGTGCCTCAGACTAGTTTTACATGTAGATTTTTACCTATAACGTGGCTTGTATAAGCATGAAATGATTGCAAACAAATGAGTTAAACTTGAGGCCTTTTAAAATACTGATTAACGGTTGTTCAGTGCCAGCTAAGTAATGTAAATCCAAATCACTTTTGTTTCCACATATTTAGAGTTTTTCTCTAAATGCTGTCGAGGGCTTGCTAAATTCGATTGATGTGCACTTTTTTAGTTGCAGGGTGTGCTCAAATTTTATTTCTGTTTAGTTAAATTGTGTTTGAAACATATTTAGCAAAATTGTGTTTGAAACATATTTAGTCAAATTTGGCTTCATCAAAAAATTTATAGAAAAACACCTTTGTCAATATGAGGATATCGACATCAAATTGAGCACTCTCTATTTAAAACACTTCCATTAAAAACTTGGTATGGTCGTCACTGTTGGATAATTCAAAAAATTGTTGAAACACAACTTAGAAGAGAATACCCTTCTGAACAGACACAAGGATTGAATAGTATATTTCAAAAGAATGGGTAACAATCTCCTATATTAACAAGAGCATTTTGAAATACAGAAGGAAGCGATGTGGTAATTCTTTCCTTACAAATTTTCTGAATGTCTACGAACTGTTTTTATCTCCTAGAACATTAACATCCTAGTAATTTAACCATGATTGTAAGAAGCAATTTGAAAGCATGCACCTATCTAAAGAAATGCATACAATTTACCAAATCTTGGTGACTAGTTCATGACTACACCAATTTCGGGACTTTTACCACTCAAACTAGCAGGGGTTCCTATAGAACAACTGATAGGTCAAGGGACAACAATGGAGCGATAGCCCACTATCACCTTAGCTAAAGCTCTATGCCCTTTACGAACTTTCACCAATGCGAAGAGTACTGGTATTAGGGAAATCACTAGAATAAATGTATCAATAGTGTGAGGGTAGTGATTTCCAAGCCTATTCAAAAGAGAGTCTCTAATGATAGGGATTGCTTGCTTTGGAAGCAAGATGGATGGCTCTCCAAGAAGGGCTAGAAGGAAACTTGGACCTAGGTTTGAGGGGTATGTCTTGATATGAAATGCCTTAAGCCAAAGGATCCTAGAATGATAGGGTTTCTAAGCAATCCATGTGAAATTGGAGTGACAAGGTTGAGGGAGCACAAAAAAGCCCTAGTGAGCCCAAACAAGGTCAAGGGTGTGGGGTAAAACTTCAAAGAGATGGACTTGACAAAGTGAGGAAGGAGAAAATGATCAATGAGGTAAGATTTGTCTTGAAATTGGGGTGTAATGATCCTTAATGAAACCACTAACGAAAGGAATACTAGGGAAGAAACGATCTTCGAGCTAGGGCTTGAGATAACTAAAAAATCCACAGTCGAAATAACTTCAAAATTGGAGGACCCCTCAAGGACACCTCAATGTTATTCTTGAATTTTGGATGTCTACAATTAATTTCATGTGATGCCCTAGGAAACCTACTAAAGTTAGGATTTAGAAAAGAAGGAAAGGAGGTGAAAGAGATGTTTGTTTTGATGATCACCTAGGACTAGACTAGTGCCTAGGCTATTGGGAGAATGGATTCAATGTAATACAATGTTTAAAGATGTCTTATACTCAATCAAGGAGTCTCTTAGCAACTTCGCATGGCCCTAGAGGCAATAACTAGGTCACTAGGAAAGTTTATACTTCTTTGATGCTGCAATTGATGACCTATCAAGGTAATAATGACAATCATATACCCCATACTTCTACATGAAATATATGAAAAACCCTCACAAAGACAAGTTCAACAAATTCACATTTCATGAAGGCAGCTAGACCAACTTCATGAGCGAAAATCTTCATACGTTGCACAAGTGACAAGACATGTGAAATAAAACATGAAAATGACACTTACAAGTGTAGCAAAAATCCTTCGATCATCAATATGCAAGAAATCAAAGTTCCAAGATAAAAGATAAACTCTTCCAAACATCTAAATGCATCAATAATCCAATTCGTCCATCAATAAGGCTAGTGAAATTCTCAAAAAGAGATACAAGTTCAAATCCAAATGATGATCAAATGAATGATCATCACATCAATATATATCCTCTCTAAGGAGTTCGATTTGCTTAATTAGGCCTAATAATGCCTCAACTAATAAAATAATGTGCAAAAATAACATCCCTTGGTGACAAGCCCACCATGATAGCTCCATGATACAAAATAAGCTTCCCAAGAGGGAAAAATAATAAGTACAATAGGTCGAAGGGCCATTGAAGAGGCCTAATGCCATCCAATGTGTGCCAAGGTGGATGATGGAGCTCCAAACATAGTGATACAAGGGGTGGCCCTTTGATATCCAAGCAAATGATCTATGGTGTTTCCAAATGGAAATGGGGGCACAAAACGCCCTCATGGGTCTCCAAATGGATTAAACAAGCCTATATCCCATTTGTAAGGGTTGGAAGAATAATGCAAGCCCTCCCATTATCTTCCACAATGAGACACATCTTGATCTGGGCCTTGGATCAGTTGCCAATTGTGTGGTGCAAGAGTGGAGCCAACTGGGAAAGGTTGTCCAGGTGCATCATCATCGTCCAAAAGGTGGAAGACGAGCAAGCAATAGGTGGAATTGAAGGATCCCATGAAGTGGCAACCTTCTCTGGGCTATGGTGGAAACCTGTGGCTCTTAATGCTCACCCTATAAACACAAATATGACCCTCTGGAGGGCTTGGACCAAACCAAACCAGATGATGAAGACCAACCTGCAATCTTGTATAATATCCAATGCATCCCTTCACCTTTCAGTACAACAGATCATTAGTGCAGTTGAGTAAATGAGCTTGCATATCATTGAACCAAGTGGACACTTCATGGTGGCATGCCCTTCCATAATGGGTTTTAGAATGTACAAGTGTCTCCAAGTTCAAGAAGAAGGTTAACCAAGGACTACATTAGGTTGTTTTAGCCTCTAAGAGGGTGACATGTCCATGGTACATCCATCAAATGGAAGGTGGCACGTGATACAATGGTAAAATGGAATGGGGCATCAAGGGAAGGCTCCAAGCCACATGCCACAATACAAGGGTAGGCATAATAAGGGAAGCCCACAATTGAGTGTATGAATGTAGGAGTGAGCAATCGTGGTACATGCGTTTTTACACCTTTCTTCATATGCCTATTTCTTTTTATTGATTTTTCTTTTATAATTGTTCGGGGCTCGAGAGGATGAGAGCATGATGTGTAATATATAGCAGTGGATACCCCTTTAAAGTGGGGCAACTCATCGCTACCAGAGGTTGGGACAATCATGGGTTCCTTAATGATGAAATGGGTCAATATGAGGGACCCTATGAACTAGGGTGATGGCCATAATGATAGGGGTAAAGCTCATGTTTGGCTTTTGCCCACATGCTAAGTGTGTATGTCTCAAGCTTTTTTTGCATTTTATGCTATATTACTTGTTGAGAGTGACCAAATTATGCTTTTTTTCTTTTCTTTTAGCTGCATCAACCTCTGAGGCATCATTCCAGGCTCGACCCAAGGTGTGGACAAGGGGTAGGGGAGGCTAACTCCTTGTGCACCCAATGGACAAATGTGGACCTAGATGGGGTTATAATGAGAAAACAGGGGTGATGCATATAGTGTCAAGAACATGACCAAACAACCAAAATATGGGTTTCCCATGTAGTGCCACCCTTGAAACTAGTAGCCAATAAAGGAAATCCCATGAGATTAGGATACAAGGCTAACCATCAAATTGGACAGAGGAGACGAGTACAAACCAAGCCCACTCTTTCTGTTGAACCCCCCCACTAATCCATGCCCAAGAGTATTCATGATAAGTAAACAAAATTACCCAACTACATAATGAAAAGTCATACCTTTGGGTTTGGAAGGCCCGACTTCAAGCATACGATCATAATTAGATGAGCGGGGGAGCATGTGTTTACTCATGTGGCAGAAATAGTGGCACATCGAGCTATCTAGTGGCTACAAAGGGCTGTTAGCGACTGATTGAGGACCATATAGGAGAAACATTTTCTCCTATGGACACTACTCACGGTTGGTGGGTAACATCTAGCTCCGATTGGGACATGATCTCTCAGAAGAGTGCAAAAACATACTCGAATGGGGAGGTCATGAGAACACCAACAATCTCTAAGGACCACATGCCTATTACCTACACATATCAAAGACCAAGCACACATGTAAACATGTTTTTTGTGGTGTCTTCTAATCATCCATGCTTAATATTAGGCCATAAAATCAACAAGAAATAAAATATATTCTAAATGCAATTTAATTTAAATTCAACTAAATCTAGCATGATAAAATCATATGATGTTAGTTATAATGAGAAAATCAACATGCAATGCATCCTACCTTAACATGAATGATCACATTGTGCAAATGTTAAGTGTAATCATAAAGCCAATGCAACTAGCATATCATCCAGAACAAAGTTATTGATCAAACGAAAGAATTACCTAGTACTTGTTTTTTTGAAGCAACAAAAAGTTACCCGATTTTGAAAAGTGATGATTCAGAATACACAATACTTTTTTAGGATATTTTTGACATTTTAAATTTTCTTATGTATCAAGTATGTATCAAGTAATTTTCATGCTGATTTTGAAAGTGTTATGCAACATCAACATTTTTTTTAGTGATTTTCATCTTGATTTTGAAAAGTGTTATGCGACGTCAACCCTTGTTATTTAGAAGACTTATTTTTTACACTTAAATTTTCTAATATTGGTATGAAAACATAAAAAATAAAAACAAAAAACATGACAAAAAAATCAAATAAAAAATAAAAAGATAAAAAACAAAAATAAAAAATATCAAAAAATTCAAATATTGAAAAAAATAAAAACAATAAAAAAAAAGAAAAAGAGAAAAAGAAAAGAATAATACAAAAGAAAACAAAAATTCAAAGAAAGAAAGAAAGAAATTTTAACCTCCACGAGGCTAAAGATATCCTATGGGACGTAAAATAAAAATAATAAAAATAGGAAACACAAAAAAAAATAACAAGTAAAAAAACAAAAAATCAAATATAAAAAATATATAAAAAAACACAAAAAAACTATAAATGTAAAGATAAATAAAAATTAACTTGTAAAAAAAAGGAAACTATTTCAAAAAATACACATAATTTAAGAAAAAAATTAACCAAAAAGCAAAAATAAAAGTGTTTTTAAATTTAAATAAATAAAATAAAATAACAAAATTAAAATAAAACACACACACACACACACACACACATATATAGAAAGAAGGAAAGAAAAAAAGAAATTATTTTAACATCCATGACGCTGAAGATAGCCTATGGGACAGATTGCTTCATCTGCTTGATGTATTCGGCCATTTTTCTGTAAAGCTTCACATTAAATGCTCCCAACTTCTCGACAAACTCCTCGCTAAATAGATTATCCCAAGAACTCGCTGCTAGCATATCTGCATAACTTTTCCTGTTGCCTTTGAAGGCCTCACATTCTAAAATGAAATGTTTTTTTGTTTCCACTTTTCCGAAAGAACAAAAAATGCATACCCTTTCCTCCCACACTTCCTTTGGCCTTTTCTAGCGCCTTGTTTCACAACGAAGTTGATGAGAATTAGTCCTTAACTGAGCAATAAGAATTGTGGCTCTCCAAGAGATATTGGCCTCTATGTATGCTTTTGGTTGATGATTATGAGTGAGATTAAACACTTCAATATAGTAATTTTTCTTTCTTCCTAGCTCATTATCCCAAGTAAGTTTGTGGAACTTTTCCATAACAAAATCTTTTATCTCTTTGCTGTTTATGGGACACACGTTCAAGCAAATACTCCATTTACTAAACCATTTTTTATTTTGTTGCATCCAAGTGTTTTTGCTCTTGCACAATTTATCATTAAAAGCAACCTTAGACCATCTACCATCTTCCATTTGCTCAATTTTTGCTAAATACCTTATGACTTGCACCATAGCAATTGCTTCAATAGGAGCAGTCCTCGTTTCACTTAACAAGATATCATAAAGCACTGCACTTTTCATCTTAAATTTGTTTGTAATCAGACGCTTTTGAATTTTCTCAATTGTCTCCACTGCATGTCGGAGGTACTACTAGCCCACGGTTCACAACCATAGAGAATCACCAGAATCAATAGAAGCCCAAAAAGAGTTTGAGTGGCCTTCCAGTCCCATAACTCTGCCTCTCTACACCTATTTTGAAAAGCATAAAATGCTTTCCAACCCCTGAAAGTTCTTTTCTTTCTACAACCATTCCAGCATAGATTTTTGTTGAAGTCAATCTCGAGGTATTTGTAATCCACAACTTTTTCCAATATGTTGCCTTCAAAGTAGAACTGATGCTGGTTATGTTTTCTTTTCTTAGAGAAGACCACTACTTTCGTTTTGATGATATTGATTTGCATCCCCACATTTCTACAAAAATGCTTAAGGGATAGTAAGTGCTCTTGCAAACCAAGAGCCGATTTAGCAATCAAAATAAGGTCATCTGCATACAAAAGAAGCCTTATAACAAACTTGCACAAATAGATACCATCACCCCCTTGCGAATTTAACCACTCTTCAAGCTTGTCGATATATAAACCAAAAGGGGTAGGAGACAGTGGGCAACCTTGCTTGACCCCGATATCGCTTCTAAAACTTTCAGAAATGCCTGTTGAAGTTCTAATTTTGACTTTCACATCTTCATACAACCTATGCACAACTGCTCTCAAATGTTTAGGAACCCCAAGTTCCTTCATTCTCTGCCAAAGTTTATCTCTAGGAACCGAGTGAAACGCTTTTCTGAAATCAACGAAGCAACAAAAGGCTTCTTCCTTTTTCTCCCAAACTCTTTCAATGATGCGCCTTAAAGTTATGCAATGATCAACTGTGGAATGTTTAGGTCTAAAACCTACTTGCCCTTTAGCACGCTTATCTCTTTCTTTTGACCACTTGCTAATTTTGTTTTCTAGCATGCTTCCAAATAGCTTTGCAAACAAAGGGTTTATCATGATGGTCCTATAATTGGAGGGATTATTGACATCATCGCTCTTGAAAAGAGGTATTGCCAGACTAGTTGATCAATCTGTGGGGAGCCCTTGTTGTATGGTGTTGTTGAAGATTTTTGTAATGTGAGGTGCAAGAATCTTTGAGCCCCACTTTAGATATTCTGCTTGGAGTTCAGCTAAGTCTTTTGCTTTTCCAATGCCCAACTTCTTGATACCCATCTCTACCTCTTGTACCGTGAAGAGTTCAGTATCAGTGTTGACCAAGGGGAGAGGGTCAACCTTGGGAACTTGCTCATAGAGTTGTCTTGCATAATCAAACCATTTAGAAGCTATAATATTATTTCCAATTTGTATCTTTTTCGGTTGGAGCTCCTTCCAAAATAATTTGGGATTATTTTTCCCAAGGAAGATTTGTTCTTCCCTCCTTGAAACCATGAAATCGGCCTTTTTCTTGCTTAATAACTGCTTGTATGATTTGAGCTTTATGTTATCCTTGTTTGACTCTTTCCACATTCTCCTTGCCTTTTTGCATTCTTCGTCAAACCAAACATTAACCGGAAAGAAATTTGTTTCAGACTTCTTAATTTTTGTTCTTTTGCACTTTTCAAGTATGCATTGAATTAAATGTGTTAATTCATGACTATGAAGGTTGTGAATTGCAATTTTCTCATTCTCAAAGAGCCTCTCTAGCGTCACTGAAACCCCTTAGCCTCCATTGTATCACTGCATTAGAGCTCTCTCTCTGCGTCATTGCAACACTATGTCATTGTGTCAGAGCTCTCCCTCTGCATCATTGCGGCACTACGTCACTATGTCACTACCTCACTAAGGGCTCTTAGCCTATACTGCGTCAGAGCTCTAACTTTGCGTTGTTTTTCCTGGTGCTTCTCTGCCTCTCTGCTATGTATTCTCGGCCTTGGACTGAAGTCCCTCTACCGAACTGCCCCTCACTACAACAGATCACTTGTTTGATTTTCTCAGCAAACCACGCCTCAAAAAAATCGAACTGACTGATTTCTCAAGTGTATCTCCAATTGACCCTCAAGCCTCCTCTTATACTTTTCTTGTTGATGAATCAACGGATGAAATTAAGTCCCTAACCAATGGCTAAGATTAAAACAGACTTGATCCTCGTCATTTAGAGGTTTCTCACCCATATTCTTATTAATACCCATTAATATTCCTATTTTCCTAAATTTAGACTTAGGAACCCATTAAAAATATTAATTATTTTAATAACTCTTCATCTGGGTCGAATTTCTCTAAATGATTTCTCGGTTCTGGATATCGCATGTATTCTAGCCCCTCCACAAAATTTTGAAGCTAGAGCACATCTGATGCTACCCAAAATCAACACTCCCTCTTAGCGAGGAATGTTCTCTAATAACACTTCTCAACAAGAGTACTACACTAGTCCACTGCATTGGTCCTCTATGTTGCTAATGCTTGGTCTGATGCCCTTCATCCATTGCATTGATGCTTCCTATACTGCTGCCCATGACTTTGCCAATGCCACTGCTACATTTGTATTGCATCTCTCTCTTAAAATGCTGCCTCATGTTGCCCATAGCACTGCCACTGCTAACTGCTTCACCGCAACTCAATTGCTGAGAAGTAAGCAACTGAAACTTCACCCAAAAACTGACACGTTGGTCAGTCTAGATGCTTGGTGATGTTGAAGTTACCTTTGCTGCTAATCTGTGTTGATACTCTATTGCTACTGCGCTACTGCAAACTGCTCTGTGCCTCTCGCACTGCTAAAGCATCAACTGCGCTGCCTCAGACTTTGGCACTCTAGCTCTGCCACTGTCGCTCCAACCGACACCTATCATATTTTTGCTGTCATTAAGGACTCCCATAGCCATATGTGATCCAAGAGTTTGGGAACCTCAAGGATCCTGCTCGTGTTCATATAGTCCTCTCGATTACAACTCCATGTCACCCCACCTCTTCTCCAGAGGTGCATGAGCACTCATGGCACAATCACCATCCTCGCCTTCACTATCAGCTTTCGCTGGAGCATCCTTCATTTCAGAAACGTCCTCCTTGCCCTTCTTCCAGGGGCGCTAAGTGGCATAATGTCCAAGTTCCCCACACTTGAAGCGTTTGACCTTGGAAATATCTTTCTTCTTTCTCTTTTGATGCCTTTGTTGTCCCAATGATGTGAGAGCAACATCCTCCTCCTTGACCTCAACTCCTTTGCCACTACTCCCCGCCTTGGTCAACCTCCTGATCTCTTCTTGTTGAAGAGCTACCCATGCCTCCTCCCAACTGGGGAGAGTCGCTCTACCCAAGATACTTTGGACAAATGTCTCCCAGTCCTTGGTGACTGCATTCAGGGTAGTCCTGACCATGAACTCGGGATCTGGTGTAGACCCCACGGAAGTCAACTGGTCCCTAATCCCTTGCAACCTGAGGAGGAAGGGATCAATCTCTTCTCCCTTTTGCGTCTGGTACTATCTCAGCCATGGAAAATTTTAGGGGCTAATATTCGCAGATGGGCTAATTTTCTATGGTTTTTCCAAAAAAAATCGCCAATTTCCATTTTTTTCTAAAACTAATTTGCCCAAATTTTATAGCATAAAATTCTCTTACCTTAAAAATTGTCAAAATTGTATAAATATTGTATATAAAACTATTAGAAATTTGCATGTTTTTATTAACATATCAGCAAACATTTTATAATTTGCAATATGGGGACTAGTAATATTCGCCAAGGTTTCAAAACTTTAAGAAAAAATTTCATCCTTAAAATTTTCCCTGGTCTCAGCTAATTTTCTAATAGCATCTTTTGTTGGATGGAAGTGCCCTGGTACAAGGTGGTCAGTGTCTCCCACATCTCCCTTTTTTTTCCTTCTCAGTAATGTGTGGTACAACATGATCTTTGACCCCGTCTAGGATCATGCACTTGGCCTTTGCCTAAGCCTCCTTGTACTTCTTTAACGGATCAACGTCGACCGGAACAACAACTACTTTAAAGGCATAGTCCTTGATGCAACTTTTGTCTAGGATTGCTAGTATCCTAGCCTTCCAGATGACAAAATTGGAAGCTCCATCCAATCTGTCCTGATCCCTCAGCCCATTGACTGCCATTCTTGCTCAACAAATATAGGACAGGTTCTCTTCTCCCTCTCCTGTTTCTAATCCAGCAAGACTTGGATATAGATTCCTTTGGTGCAAGAAACCCTTTAAGCAACAAGCTCCTCTAGAATCCCTCTGAGTCCTGATTTCCTTCACGCAAATCCTCTGACCAAATGTCGAATCACTCCTCTCCAATCCTCCTTTGCTGCTGCAACCCGGATCTAGATTTCTTTGGCTAAAAATATGCCAAGGCAGTGATTCCTTCTACCTCAGCTCTGTCTCCAAGACACTATTCTGCACCAACAACAACAACGTCCCACCAGCTCCTCAGATCGAATCTTCTTTGCTCCCCCAACGCCGACAATTGAAGAATTTGAGCACTTTTGGATTTGCGCAATCACTATGTGAGCTAGATCAACTCCTCCTGGCCACTACTTCATGCCTTCCTGGTCCAGAAAGATGACGTGGCTCTATGCGAGCTTGATCTGACCTCTCTGCTTCTTCGCTAGCCTAGACAACTGACACAGTTACTGTGTGGGCTCCTCCCAGCTACTACGTCACCCTCACCTAGATCATAACGCTGACACAGGCACTACGTGAGTCTCTGTTTCACCTCTTATGTACTGTGTCACTCTCCCTCTGCGTCTCTGGCTTTGGAACAATGCTGTCACTCGGGACAACTCCTTCTTTGTAGAAAATTCTCTGGATCTCCTGGCTAGTGTCTTCAATCTCCTATGATCTGCAATGCTCTGATACCATGTGAAAATTTCTAAATCTACACATCATAAATCCTACTGCAATCACTGGTTTACCATCTCCTACTTATTTTTTTTACATTCAACAAGTTATTTAACTACTTAATTAGCGATGAAAACATTATTGCAGACTACACATACATATAGATCATGAATTGAAACGAAATGAGACAAATACACAAAGGAAACCATTATTTTTGGACAATCATCCCCGAAAAAACCTAATGCGGGAAAATCGGTGCAACATATGGAGGGTTTGTATTATTAAGTAGATTTATGAATATAACTAGGGTGCCAAATCCTTCTCACCCAACAAAGAATAAACCTTGCAAAAGTACCTCTATCCAGAGATAGATGAACAAACCCCACAAGTGACTGCGTTGTTCCCAGTGCTAGGCAGCGATAGTTGCTCCAAGCTCTGTGTTGTAACTGCATTACCTCCTCTAGGAGCTGCATCACTGAGACCCCTTAGCCTCCATTGCGTCAGAGCTCTCCCTCAGCGTCATTGCGACACTGTGTCATTGCATCAGATCTCTCCCTCTGCGTCATTGCGTTAGAGATTTCCCTCTGCATCACTGCATCACTGAGGGCTCTTAGCCTCCACTACATCACTGCATCAGAGCTCTCCCTCTGTGTTGCCTCTCCTGGTGCTTCTTTGCCTCTCTGTTATGTATTCTTGGCCTTGGACTGAAGTCTCTTTGCCGAACTACCCCTCTCACTACAATAGATCACTTGTTCGATTTTCTTAGCAAACCTTGCCCCAGAAAAATCAAACTGACTGATCTCTCAAGTGTATCTCCAACTGACCCTCAAGCCTCCTCTCATACTTTTCCTGTTGATGAATCAACGACCGAGATTAAGTCCCTAATCACCGGCTAAGATTAAAATAGACTTGATCCTCGCCACTTAGAAATTTCTCACCCATATTCTTATTAATACCCATTAATATTTTTATTTTCCTAAGTTTAGACTTAGGAACCCATTAAAAATATTAATTATTTTAATAACTCCTCATCTAGGTGGAATTTCTCCAAACGATTTATCGGTTCTAGATATCACATGTATTCTAGCCCCTCCACAAAATTTTAGACCTAGAGCACATCCGATGCTACCCAAAATCAACAGGTGGTAGGAGGGGTTAGACTCAATGTGGTGCTTTGTGTTGAGCCTCAAACCTACACTTCTTTATACATCCTCTCAGCCTCCTTTTCCTATTCATTTCCTTCTTTTGCCACTTATTCCCTCCATCAAATTGCTCAAATCATTGTATTTTAGGACTTTTTACATGGTTTGCTAATTATGCTAATGACTGTGTTGTTGGTTTAGAATTTTGGTTCAAAGTGCTGCGTTTCCGCAGCTCACACAGGGTTTCCGCAGTTGATCCCGGTTTTCGCAGCCAACCCCGGATTCCGCAGCTATTTTATTAAATGATATGTTCCAGGTGTCCTCCGGGAAGAAGAGCCACATGGGCAAGTTCGTGGGACCAAGGACATGGTGTGTGTCCCTCCAGCTCACCCAAACCAGTCATCAAAACCCGTGGTCAACGAGGAGGCAACTTCGGTCAACAGAGGTCATTGGCGGTGGCACGGCTCTGCGTGTTCTGATTTAGAGCACGTGAAGAACAGGTGGCATCGTCCTCAGTCATGAAGATAGTGGGAAACATGAATCCAACAATGGATTGAATGCCCACAATGACCGTTGCCTACATCCGAGGACACAGCAAGACTACGTGTTTTTGCACAGCTGCTCGAATTGCTTAGTTTCCGTTAAGTTAGTTCGCTTTCCTCAGTTATAAATAAAGCGTCTTTGAACGCTGGATAGTTAGTTGTTAGCTGCTGATATGTAATGTAATTTTGAACTCCCACTATATTTTCTATTCCATGCATAATATATGAGAAGACTGTTTTTCCATTTAAGCGTGTAATTGATCTTTGAACCGACTGGAGTAGGCAGAGGGCCCCTGCTTACTAAAGGCCTGTACAGTACTTTTAATTCCCTGCATTTCTTTCTTTCATTTTATGTATATAATGCCTTTGACTGTTGTGTTTTGTTAGCTGTATATACATTTCAAATTCTACTTGTTTATATTTCTGCACTTTTCCATGACTGATCAGTGTGTTATGCAGGTTTCTTAGGCGTACCCGGGACAGTTTCTTTCTTTTCTTTTGCACAACTAGTGACACTTGTGATCATCTTGTCTATGTTGCTGACCTTCCTTGTTTTGCAGCCTTTATTTCCTTACTATCATTTAGTTAATTTGCATAGTTGTTTTCTGCTTTTAGACATCAAGTTGTTTATCTATTGATGGTTCCTTCTTCATAATTTAACATCTTCGTTGAGGACCAAAATATCACTTAGCATAGCTTGGTTTAGTTGTTCAAAGACTCACAATTGCTTGGCTTATTTTTAATTGTCTCTCACATGATATATTCAGTTAAAAGGCAAGAGGTTAAGAAGAAGTTAAAGTATTTGTGACTAGTCTTTGTTTTATGTAGATTTACTTTAGTTTCACATTGCTTAGTTGTTATTTGACATAGATTTTCATTTTCATTTTCTTGCAGCAGCAGAGATACTGGGCCAATGTCATTAGTCTTTTATTTGATGCCTTTATTTTCCTTTAAAAGTTGATTTCATTTCAGTTGTTGTTCAAGCTTTCTTTTAAGTTATAAAAAGCTCATCACAATCTCACACACTTCACTCGCTTTATTTCATTTCCATCACATCACATTAGGAGAGATATACTTGAAAACAAACTTAAAAAGTCAAAAACGACAAAAGCTTAAGAAATAGTTGCCTAAGTACATACAGTACACCTCACTTCATCAACTTACGAGCCCCGGGTTGACATTTAAAAGTTGCAATTTAGACATCACTAAATTGACCAAACAGTTAGTAGCCATAATTTGAGGACCAAGTGTCAAGGGGAAACTGAGGGGGAACATCAGACACCTGAGGTGGAAAATCACCTGTTGATTTATCAATATTTGGATACAGGTAGTGCGGTGAAACATCCAACCCCAGTGGTATCTAAGGCATTAATCACACCTGCAGGGACATCACAAACACAGCTCGAAGAACGTCTGGTACAGGAAGGGTTAGAAGAATTCATCATGGGAGAAAACAATGATAACAATGCTAAAACAGACACCACTACTACCACCTTTGAGTTCCCAATCGAGAATATGGGAGGTGAAGCTCCTATGAAAAACATTCCTCTATCATGTTTACCATCCTTTCAGGGGATGACTATGGAAGATCTAGATACATTGTTGTTTGAGTTTGATGTCCTATGTAGAAGTTATGATTATATAGCAGATGCTTAGAAACTAAAGCTATTTCCTACTACTTTAAAAGGATCAACCTTGAGATGGTTCATGGGATTAGGTCCCGCTTCCATTTCAACGTGGAATGATATGAAGGAGATGTTCTTGTCAAAGTACCAGGAATATTGTAGGACTAGGGACTTAAGGGAAGAGATATTTAGGATGAAACAGAAGGAGGAAGAAATCCTGGAAGATTATGTGGAACGTTCCACTACAATTTGCAGAGGTCTAAACACAACGATTTAGACCCAAAAATCTTGAATATTATATTCATCAGAGGAATGATGGATGACTGCCTTGACACCCTAAACCTATTAGGAAAGGGGGATATATCAAAAGAGCCATTCGATGAAATTATAAAGCTCTACCTATGATGCTCTCGAGGATCATCTAAAGGAAAAAGTACAATTTGGGATGCCTCTATTCACATACAAAAATCTGTAGGCAGAGGAGTAATTATAGTGGAGATCGGAAATTTGTTTGAAAATTTCAAGACTGATATCCTCAGTACTCTCTCAACCCAGATAACAATAGCATAGATAAAAAAGACACAAGCAGAAGTTGATACACCCCTAGCCGTGTTATGTTCGACTTGTCAGAAGAAACATCCTCACAGAGAATGTGAATTAAATAGCATCATCCTGTGTAACATCTGCAAGCTAGAGCATTTGACAAAGAAGTATCTGGAGCTTCCTAAACTAAAGGCAGTACTCAGAGAATCAAGCGAAGAGGTGCAGTCCTCTTACTTCATTGCACCAAGGAGTCCATGGCAACCGCGACCTCCAGGTACGTCTCAAGGCTTTTCCTCTTTCAATTCATGGAACAATGCATATAATAACCAACCATATCCATGGAAATATTCTGCCTCTCCTTCAGCTCAATTTCCTTCACCCTAGAACCAATGGTCTCCATCTCCTCCTGTTCAATATCCTCAATCCCAACCATACCCTTGGAACCATAACTGGAGAGGAAATTCCTAGAATTCAGCTCTACCTGCACCACCCATGTACCAATAGCTGCAGTTACCTCCTTTCCAAGTCCCTGCTCCTCCACCACCTGTACGACCCCAACCCCCTGTGCAACCTAACCCAAACCCAAACAATAAAGCAGCTCAGGGCATAGAGTCTCCTACAACCTTCTAGACCTACTTTATTACCCCTGTGGAACTTAATGAAATACAATTGCAATCAGGCACGGTAATTAACCCCAGTCACTCCCCCATCATTACAGAGGAGCATTGTGAACCATCCAGAGGAGAAGCTGGAGGCTCTGAGGCAGCTACTACGTATACAACAGCTAATATAGAGGAAGTTGTTACATCTGTAATAGCCAACCCGCGAAGAATGGTTACATCTGTAACAACGAATTCGGGGAAGATTGATACACCTATAACAACAGATTCAACTGTTGTTACGTAGGACCCCCCATACCCTCAGAGACTAGCCAAACCTAGGATGACTTCATAGCCTAAATTTGATTTCCTTAGGGGGTTGCAAAATTTGTATGTACGAATTCATTTGCGGCAAGCCCTTAAAGAAGTACCCATCTATGCTAAGGCAGTGGGAGATTTGTGCATCAAGAAGTGTTACACAGTAATTTGTCACCGTTTGTCACCGTCCCTGTTACCCCTCTCTTGCACCTTGGAGGACTCATTCCGGGACTTGTGAGAAGTGACAAGACTTGAAACCACTTGCATCATTCACCTCTGAACATGAGATGCATATGCCCTGAAGACATATCCTGCACCTTGCCCTTAAAAATAGCCCTTTTTACATTAGCGCTGGTCCACTGTGTTATGCCTGCACCAATGAGGAAAATCCTATAAAAGGAACGTTCCATTAGCGCTCTGTCCCAGAGTTGCAATCGCGCCAACCTTTTTGGGAAAATTTTTTAACCAATCAACCTCCGGAAGTTCTATCCAACTCATTCACCAACTGAATCCAAGTCAAGTGAGGATGGTTTGGCTTCGAATCTCCTTGAATGGGAAGTAGTTTGCCACCATTCCATAGAAGTTTCCAAGTGATGAAGCCAAATCCATTATTGTTGTGGTTGATCTTATCTCTTCCTCTTCATCTATAAAAGCTTGTCTCCATGGCTTGAGCAAGCTAGTTTGGATTCTAGTGGCAATACTGGTGCTGAAAGGAAGACATCAAGAGATTAGAGTTGCAAGAGCCTTCTTTGTGTCCATAAGGCTTAACTTAAGTAAGGAGATCTTGTCACCAAAGAGAGAGAGGCTTGTCCCTCATCCCTTCAAGCTTTGCAAGACTTGTGTAGCTGAGCACCCAACCAAAGGAGGACTTGACGTCA